>JAMRYI010000586.1:0-104606 GCA_029231635.1 Ditylenchus weischeri | reverse complement strand
TGACCTGAGTCATCCACCCCAAAGAAGGTGGCTGGGTTGGACTTGCAGGGGATGTCCAGCCCGATTGGTTGATTATCTACAATGGTGCTGCTCTTGTTGAATGCCTCAATTGTGGTGGAAGGTGTGACTACAGGCAATAGAAGTAGCAATAGTATCAGGAATAGTGGGTGTTGTAATTTTGCGTGAGTCAATGCCGCATTGCATTGCGCCCCCTGCTCCACTCAATCCTCCTAGAGCCAATTTCACTGCTATGGAGCTACTGGGATTTTATTATTATTATTATCGAATTAATACGTAGAATAGGAAAAAAATATTATTATTATTAATAATTCATGTTTTCATTTTCGGGATTGAGCAGAAAAAAGAGAAATCAAGTCTATGGGAAAATATATTTTTTCGGGGCTTAGGATAAAAAAGGACTAATAAATTTAGTGTTAATATTGTTTGAATTTAGATTTTTGGCTAACAAGGTGGAGTGTAAGGTGGCTTGACAATCTTAAAGAAAAATTAGCATAATTTCGAACGAAATTATGCTAATTCGAATTCCCGGGACCCAGTAGTACATCAAGAATGTCCGTAGCTGGCCTAACCAAGCAAAGGACTTCTCCTTGTCAAGTTATTTTTTATCCCTTAACACGCCCAATACGAGTCTCTAGAGTGGTATATTCTAACTCAGAATTTCATTCTGAACACAATGGTGCGGGTTCTTCTCGCTTTAATCATTGACGAAGTAGGTGAAAAAGGGGCCGGAAGGTAACAGGTGTATGGTCAAATCGAATGGACCCTGGGTTTTTCGAGTGGTGCGCGTGTTGTCAAACACACCCACGCTCACACCAAAACAACCGTCAGGATTTGTTCTTATGAATGACTGTACGTGAGCTGCAATCTGTTTGCAAAAAGGTAGACAACCAGGGTCCAACTGAAAAAAAACACCATTTTCTCGGCTCACAAATTTTCACTTAAATCCGCTCAACAGCATGCCATAGTTGTGTATAACTGCTTGGTCAATAATTGTAGAGAAACTCAAGAGCTACAAGATAAACAAAAAATCATCACGAAAATTCAACAAAAGTCGCTCAGAAATTACAGGAGAAGAGCCAAAATCAGTTGTTTTCCTGGTATTGGAATTTGAAGGATACCTGGTTTGGCATATTCCTGGCCGAGTTCCTATAGAAAATAGGGAGTGCAATATAGCAAAATGATCAGCGTGAAAATGCAACAGAGCTAGTACAAAGACTCACGCAACAACAAGCAAATATCACAAAATTCAAGCCAAAACAATTCAACCCCAAACCCCACAAGAAACCAGGGGCTTTTGGACGAAAATTCAGGTGTGTGGCTTGGTTTCGTAAACTTCTCAAAATTTTATAAGGCATTTTCAGAAAATAAAAAAGATACGGTAAAAGAAATACGGTAAGTCAACAATATTGTAAGAAATTTTATGAAAAAATCTTAAATTAATGATTGACTTTACAAAGTGTGAAAAATAATCGCTTGGCAAAATAAAAAGAATAAGAGTGTGTAACCAAGAAGAAGAAGCAGTAAAAAACCTCTTTGGTTAAGGAAGGGGAAATGCTCATTTCTATAGCCAACTAAAATCTCTATTAATATAATGATGAGGACAACAACCAGGTCTTCTTAACCACATCCAGCCACTATTCCTTCTGCTATTGACACTTTCTCTTTTCATCTTCTTTTTTTTATTGCAAACAAAACCTCTTTTTAATTTCCTCCACTCTTTCGTTCAATAATTTGATTGTTGAACCAAATGAAAAGATTAAAAACTTTTTTAATTATACAATCGAGTTTCGGTTTAAAAAGGGGCATGCTCGTCGCCGATGGGAAGATTTTGAAAGGCGGCTACCAGGTCAATTCGAAAAAGAATTAGTTTAAAACACAAACTTGTTGACTGCTCTTCCGACTATAAGTAATGGAAAACACTTCCGAGGTCTATTAGTGTCGGTAGTGCAGTGGTAAAGCGGCGGCGGACTGTGAAATTAAGTCGTCGGTTCGGTTCCGGGTGAAAGCACTCTTTTTCTCCCCGACTTTTACTTAACTGTGTCAGTTCAATTCTCGTTTGAATTTCACTGGTACCCGCCTTTTAAAATATTCCCATCGGCAACGAGCATGCCCCTTTAAAGACATCACTCGCTGGGTCTTAACACTCTTTAACCCAGTTTTAAAGTATTTCGACGATTCGACTTACAACGGAACCCATCAAACTATCACAATTGATTTAAAAAATGTTGACGTTTAATGGTAAAAATTAAAGATGTGAAATTCAAAAATATTGCCTAGATATAAACACTGGTATTTCCAGTCATTTTTTCTCATTATTTTTTTGTTATTTTCCTGTGGTGACGAAAAGTCGAGCAAGGCTACCAGAAACAAAAAAATCTCGAATTTTTTAAAATTTTGACATTGTGCCCAAAAAGTATTTTGATACAAAAAAAATCAAATAATCACTGAAAAACACTTAGAATTATTTGCTTATACGATTTACTGAGACGAAGTTCAGAAAAAAAATTCTAGTACAAAATACTGGATTAAAAAATAAAAAGTTTAAATTTCCCATAAAATTTAAATTCTTAAAAAAACCATCAACAATCTTAAAAATACTTAGCGGTTCATTTCTTTTATCTTGAGTAAGTGTCAATCAGCTGTCTGGCCAATCACACACATCAATCAATACTCCCACCTTAACAAATTATTAAGTCAAAAATCAATTTTCCAAACCACTCAATAGCAAGAAAGCAGACCACTTGCAGGAAGCAAGCAAAATCCAGATAAAAGCAAAGACCATGTACATAATGGCTATGAGTTGCAGCCATTATTGAGTCAGTGGGAATCACTCCCTGGGGGCACCCTCTTCTCAAATCAAAGCATGCATCCATATAATAGAGCCATCAATAGGGGGGCAACTCCCCAAGGCTGGTGTAGGGCAAAAGTGGCTCAGGTTGGTTGGTGCCTCTCTATTGGATTACTACTATTAGACCACTTGGCACTGCATTATTATGAGGGCACACAGGGACAATAAGTGGTGGTGGCCACAGGCAAGCGGAAAATATATGTTAATTTATAGCTGTGGGGTTGTTACTAGTAGGGTGGTGGTCGCTTGGGAGGTGTTAACACTTGCCTAAAGTTGGTCCTAAAGGGCAGAGAAGCAAAGGTTGGAAAAGGGGGGTTTCAGCTATTTTTGAGGTACTTTGATGCTTATAAGGTCAAAGGGGGTGATCTTAGATGGTTGTGGGATACAATTGGAATTTTACAAAGTGACTTTGTAATATTCATACAGTCAAGCCTCGATATAAAATACCCCCGATACAACACACGGAGAAATTAAACCCTACCCTACCCCGCCCAGTTAATTTAGGTAGGGTAAGTGGGGGAATCAGGGTGACCAGCTTGCCACCTATATGTGGCAAGTTGGTCCCTTTGAAAATTGCCACTTTTGAAAAGTGAAGGTGGCATTTCTGCCACTTTTTTGTCACTATGCCACCTTTTCGAAAAAAATTGCTTAAAATGCCGCCTCTTGGAAAAATTTTGCCACCTTTTTAAAATTTGAGTTGGTCACCCTGGGTAGAGTGTAATTTAGCGGGCAGCGAACGATTGCGCAAAATCACATTGCGCAATGTTCAGATTGAGCAAATGCGAATTGCGCCAAAATTAAACTGTGCAAACGTAAATTACGCCGAAGTCAAATTGCGCAAATGCAAATACCGCAACTATTCAGTGTAATTAATAATAAATTTTAGCAGGATGGTCAAACAGTTCAATACTGAAAGGGGCAATGTTCTAGGCTTCTGCAATGGCTATTCAATGAGGTTGGTCGTATTCGTGACTCTGATAACAAATGGACATAGAGGTGCACGAGAAAGAGTTGTTCTAAACAGCTTTATCAACAAATCAAGGGCATTTGGTCAAGGAAAAAAGAATCATGGTTACCTTCCAGATACAGCTCTTGTTGAAGCTTTTTCAGTTTTATCTCATGCTTTAGTTAGGAAGCGGTTCTCGGAAGCGGTCTCAGCAGCAGAAATCAATCGTGATACACCTGTGAGAAGCATAGGTAGGCCAACCCTAATGGTTACTAATTTTTTTTAATAATATCTTGAAAATTTGCCCAAAACTGTTTCTACAAACTTATTAATGAGTTCTGGCAATTTGGAATTTTTGGCAATTTTTTATTTCAAAACCACAAGGTGACTGGACCCACTGTTGCCATGGTGACCGTGTCGTCGTCGGACCCAGCCCTTCCTCTGTCGTGGACGGTCGAGTTGGCAACGAACAACCAAGTGAACAAGGGAAGAGGTGGACGGCTAAGAAAAGAAATTAGCCGTCTGCCGACCAAAAGCACACGGAAGGCAGAGTGGACGTTATTCACTTTTTCAAAATTGTGGTCACCATAGTCATCACCAATGATTTTAGAACAACAGACAGGCACAAAGCTGAATATCAAAAACGGCCTAATACTTTACAAGTCGAAATTCAACTGTCATTAACACATAATTTACAAAAAAAATTCCATCATTCCAAACTTTACTAAAAGTTTCAAAAAAATAAAATTTTTATCTTTGAAGTCAACAACAAATGGTTGCTAAGAAGCCAGTTTTTAAATTCCCTTGGGCCAACAACAAGGTAGTGGTGTTAAACAAAGGACTTTTGCCTTTGCCCTCTTCCAGACCGCAGCAATTAAAATGAGGCAACAAAAATGGCACCTTTGCATCGTTTATTCAACAGAAATTTTTACAAAACGCAATTATAAATAAAGCAAACCTTTTTGTCGAGCCCAAATCGTCGGTTCCACAGGGCTTGTTTGGCGACGAGGATCAACCAAATGCTTGTAGTATACCTGAGTTTGGATGCATTCGGAAAGGAAAAATAGTTTTAAAGATAGGATTTGTGAAAAATAGTTTTAAAGATAGGATTTGTGAGAAAAAATATAAAATGTGAAATAAACATGTTGAAAGGGCCTGTCATCAAGCCTTGAGAAGAGATGGTTATCTGAGGCACTAAGATTTGGGTACTTCTGTTGTTTCCTCCGCCCCTCCACTATTTTTTGAAATTGACCCAAAATTAGAGATGATAAATGGCCTATTCCGGGACGGGACAGGACAAAAACTGTGAAAAAAAATTCCGGGGCGGGACACCTGGATGGGATGAACAAAGAATTTACTCCGGGACCATGTAAAATCCCGGGACGGGACAATAACTTTCCCGGTTTGACAGAAGTTTGACAGCAATAAGAAACAAGAACGAAAAAAATATGCAAAACTTTTTGTCCCAAATACAGTATCTAGATATTTTCCGAGTATACACTCGAGTATATTTTCGATTTACAAGTTGTAAATTACAACCCTAATATTTACTCAAAATTTGGCGGGAGTTTTAAATAATGATAAAAACTAGACCACAATTCACTAGGAATTCCTGAGACGGGACACATTTTCAAAAGTCGGGACGGGACAATTCATCCGGGAAGAGAAAAATTACTTCGGGACGGGACACCGGGACGGTACAGCTGGAAAAAAATTTTCGGGAAAAGTTCTGGATTACTTATAAAACCGCTTCAGGACGGGACGGGAGTCCCGTCTCGCCATCACTTCTACCCAAAATCACTTTCTAAGCTAATTTTTTTGCTCAACAAGAAAAAAACATTTCTGAACACTTTCTGAATTAAAAATTTCAAATTTTGTAAAGAAATTTGCCTCCCACCCTACAAACGTAGATATCATCATCATTTTAGGGTCATGGACGATCACATTGGTACGATTCGTCCCATTTTTTAAGAGCGCTCGTTTGTTCAAATTATCATTTTTCCATTACCTGTTATTCTTGATCTAGGAAGCCCTGATTCTTGGTTTCAAAATGAGATACTATGCGGTTAGATCCGGTAAAATTTTGATATTTTTGCCTATCCCACGCATCAACGATCCATTGCAAATAAACGGCCATCGGAGGAGCACGCGAATTACTACCGGCTGTCACTTGTTTTACCTCGTGCATCATCCAGTCTTCGTATCTTCGCCTTGAACGGTGAATTCCAACACACATCTGGGGCCTAACAAAAGAGAGATCTGATCATAATCTTCGAAAAGCAATTTGATTCAAATAAAAACCTGAATGAATTTTGTACATTCGCTCGAAACCACCACTGTATCGAGTCTATTTTTCAACCCCCTTTGGGGGGTGCCCGTCTATTAGAGCATGTTCGTCAATCAGAGCGTGCCCGTCTATTAGAGGAAATACGGTATACTGTTGGTTGTACGTATCTTAGTTTTCTACACTCTACTTAGCGTCTTTATCTTCAAAGTTCTCAGTCGCCAAACCCAAGATGGACAATCAGCTGTCAGAAGGTGGTGCAGAGGAGGCAAGGGAATCAATGGCGAGCCAGAAACCCGAATGGAATCAATTTTGATCCCTGAATAAATGAACGATGAGGAGCCATTCTTCTGGGAGACTCGGTAGTTGCAAACAAAGTAAAATGCTTTGAGTTCAAATTTATTGGTCTAGCTTTTGTTCAGAAACCAAGTGCGCAAATGAATCCGACCTTTAAGATCACGCCATCTGATAGGTATTTTTTTTTCAATTTGCTATGACAATAAAGATGTGCATGCCGCTAAGTGTTTTTAACTGAAAAAAATAGTAACACTCAAGAGAAAAATGAGATAACTATTTTCTAAGTCAAAAATTAGGGTCAAAAAAAAAGGCTCTGAAGTTAACCATTTTTTAGGGTCAAACGTCTGCTCGCTCAGTTTTGGTCACAGACTTGTAGAAGCACGAACTGACAATTCCACGATCAATTCTGCAGCGTCGTAAAAACAGATATTTCAAATAAAGAATCACAATCAGGTAACGAATTCAAGTGTCCCGATTCTCTGAAGATCATAAAGGTTATACCCGACAAACAACTTTTGGTTGAACTGAGTAAGACATTAGTCGGTCAATTAACAAATAGCCGCAGTTGAGACTTCTCTGCAAACAAGATGTCCCGTTCGAACAAAAATGTACAATGAATTGATAGAATTGCATAAATGAACAAGAGACATCAGCAGATCCAACAATTCGCTGTGAATATGCTCGATTTCAGTTGCTAAGCGCAACCTCTTCGTTGTAGCATTTTGCGTTAGTTTTTTGATAATGAAAAGCTGAAAAAAAATATGAAAAAGTTGACGTGATAGACGTGATGTCGAAAGGTTCAAAGGTCCTCAAAGGCCTCATCTATTTATCTTAGGCAAAAAATTTGTTAATTGAGGGATGATGATAGCTGGATATTGGTCAAGCAAAAAGAAAGAAAGTGCAGACGAAAGAAAAAAACAATGAATCACGAATGATACGTTTTAGATGGCATGCGGTCAATTTACAAACCGACCAACTCTATAGACTAGTATCTATTGTTATAGACGAATATCTCGTTAATTAACGTTCGCCCCAAAACACGGTTCGACGGCTGACACACCTACTTACCCTCGTTATTAAATTGGTGCACTCTCAAAACTTCAAAAGGCATAAACGTCAACGGACAAAATATTAATGCTAGGTTAGACATTCACAGATACCAATCTGATTCAAGATCGGATTTTTAAAAAAGAAACGGATATCGGAATTCTTCGGTGGCTTAAGAATGCGGACAGCATTCAGCATTTTCCAAAAGCTCTAATCAAAATCCGGCGTAGCACGTAACACCAAAAACTGGGCAGGAGTAGCTTGCGACAATTCAAATTGCGACAAAAATCAAATTGCGACAAAATCAAATTGCCACAAAAATCAAATTGCGACAAAAATCAAATTGCCACAAAAATCAAATTGCCACAAAAATCAAATTGCGACAATTGCGCAATTTGAATTGTCGCAGCTTGATTTTGTCTCAATGTGAACGAGCGTAGCTGCGCCCGTCGGGCGCTAAATTTTATTACTATTGCTTTTACATGTTTTAGACGATAACTATTGAATAAGTTTTCTCTTACATCTTAAATTTTTTTGCCTTTTTAAGATTATTGTGACCCTTTTTAGATATGATCAACACTTTCACTTCCACTATAAACTGTTGGCACGAAATATTTCCTCTTCTTTCTTAAAAACCTAGGAAAAACACTGCATCTGTTACTCAGAAAAAAGTATGGCATTGAAAATTAATGCATTATCTGGCCACAGCTTTATTATAACAACAGAGCATAACAACAGATTTAACACAGATAAAAACCTTATAATTACGTCGAATTTTCAGGCTATTCCAAATCAATCCAATTTCTTTGGCATCAACTATTTTAAAGTTCTCTTCGTCACTGAAAACTTTAACATCTTCATTCGATATGACTGTGACCGCCAAGAAAGCCCCTTAACATAAAATAGACAACTCAAAATAGTGATTGAATATAATGTACCATTCCACTGAATCGAAACCTTAGACACAAATATCTCATCATCAGATTTAAAGATTGGCTGGTGCTGCGTGTATATCTGACACTAGTGCATTCCATCTGTAGCAGTGCCCACAAAAAGTCCATGGTTTGATCCAGTAGGACACATATCAGTGAGTATAAGAAGACGAAGAGACACTACAGATAAAATTATAGTTGCGAAAACTTAGTTGAAATCAATACCTTTAACTGCGCCGAAGAGACCAGCAAATTGAGACAAAGAGTTTGGCGTAAATATACCAGCTTTGACCTTCCTCAAAGAGATCTTCGAAGAGTTCACAAAGAGAAGCGAGTTCGAATGATAGACACGAACATGCTCCACTCGAATCAAGCACAATTTAAAAACGCAA
The DNA here is from genome assembly GCA_029231635.1 of Ditylenchus weischeri. Taxonomy (NCBI): domain Eukaryota; kingdom Metazoa; phylum Nematoda; class Chromadorea; order Rhabditida; family Anguinidae; genus Ditylenchus; species Ditylenchus weischeri. The sequence goes on along the minus strand of JAMRYI010000586.1, from coordinate 95,839 downwards.
ACAGGAGCAGAAAACGAACATGATAGTTGCTCAGAAAATTGTGAAGGAAAAGCGCAAACATGTTCTAAGCAGTCAATTTCACTTGTATTTTCCCACTGTTGCAAGTTATGTCCAATATTTCAGGTTTCACAGGACTACAATGAACTAAGATAACAACGAATAAGTGTCGCAATGCTTTTGGACACCGAAACAAAGCTGCTTCTTGTAAACAATTTCCCCACTCACTGTCGTCTTTTATAAATCCTCTCGCAAGGCAAGCTTCGGCGTAATTCTCAAATTGTTTGCCTTTGTACTTCATTATATCTTTAAAACCTTTTGGTGCTTTAACATAACATGTGATAAAAGAAGACGCACATGAAAAGGTTCTGACTCTGATGGGCCTATAGTGTACATCCTGCCAATCGTATTGCCTTTGATTATGTCTGTCTATTTGCCCTCTATACTCTTCCAAACACATTTTTCTGGCATTTCGCGATAAGTATATTGCGGCATTAGGTGAATTCATCTACACCGAATTCATCTACTACGAATTCATCTACACTAATTCATCTACACCGAATTCATCTACAAACGAATTCATCTACACCGAATTCATCTACATTTTGGCATTCTGTTTGTAACTTTAAGTGTTCCTAACCCAAGTGGCTAACTAACAAAACATACTTATTTGTTTTTTTACAGGAAAAGCAGTAACTTTTATGGGGAAATGTCGATTACTGCGCAGCACAACCATCTGGGTGATACTACCCGTGTGGAGCTCAAGCGTTTGCAAGGCGTGGTTCAAACCAAAGCGGTTATCAGTAAAGAAGCGCCTCGTTTCATTGTTGCAGACTGCATTGCAAGTGTTTCAGAAGAAGCTAAGCCTTTTGTTCGTCGATCTGATGAATTTCGAGGCTAAGGAAGTGGACTATTTCGTAACAGAATGGCTGAAGAAATATTGAATGAAAGGTTGGCGTCCACTTAATGTACACATTGCTTTATTCCCGTTACTCATGTTGTCTGCCTGTTATGTTGTTGTTGTGTGTTGTTAGTGCATACAACTGTGTTGTTTGTATATAGGAGCCTTCTACAATAAAACAGATACAATCATTACACTGTTAAATGTTAACTAATCTACTTTCGAAATACACCATCCGAAAACAGATAATCGCAATGTCGAGAGATGATTTTTTTGCCTTTACAAGCGCATGAGTTTTTGCAAATATCAATCGACATATCGAATACAAAGTGTGTGTCAGAAACCATTTTTATAAAATTAAAATACTTAACCCCTTGCCCGGTCTTTTTTGGAATTGGAAGTCTCCAAACGAGTACGATTAGTAAGTTGAAGTACAACCCTTAATTTATTCAACTTTTTCGATAATCAGTAAACAAGATTATCTGAATTGAGGTCTTTTACAAATATTTTTAAAAAGGAAGTTTCACAGCCCTTCATTAAGAATTACATTTCGGTAGGTCTTGGAGGTATGGTCTGACTACTTTCGAAACAGACCTTTTCAAAGTCATAATTGTAACTAGACCTTTTGTAATAAAAAGGAAAATAAATTTGTAGTGTCACAAACAGAATGCCAAAATGTAGATGAATTCGGTGTAGATGAATTCGTTTGTAGATGAATTCGGTGTAGATGAATTCGTTTGTAGATGAATTCGTTGTAGATGAATTCGGTGTAGATGAATTCACCGTTGCCCGTATATTGCTTGTGCGGATTTTCAATGTTAAGCTAAAAAAAGCTGATAACATTGTCTCTTTTTTCATTTTTCGTTCAAGGTCTTTTGCTTCATTTGTTTCATCAAAATTTATGATCTGCTCATTTTCTAGATGAACTGGTAGCCTATATACAGCACGACTTTTGTGTTGCATTTTGAAGTAGTCTCCAGCAAGGATCTATCGGTCCAATATACCTTGCATCAAGATGTAGATTGATTTCATCATAGTGAAAATCTTTGAGTCAAAAACGATATATTTTTTATGAAATCTGCAACTTCAACACTAATTGGGAATCCATATTATATCCAAAACCTGGATCAACAACAGTTATTTCTTTTAAGACTGGATTTGGAGTTTCTGACAAAATTTCACGTGGTTTTTTGGTCGAACTACTTATTCCAGTTGTATGAATCGTAGAAGAGTTTGAGAAACGTTTTCTTGACATCATATTTTCGATTGAAAACTTATTAAAATATTAAATGCTGGTTTTATCTAAAAAAGATTTTTAAACAAATATATTACAAAATAAAACGAACATTAGCGAACTGTCCTTCCGAACATCCGTTACGATAAATAATGACTCGCTAAATGTAATCACGATTACTTTATTAAGTATATGTGAAATACAACCACCTTAGGCTTGGCCTGTCTTTTTGAGCTATAGAGGTCCACACAACGGCGTACAATCTCTTGAATCACGGTTGCCTTCTCATCTCGATTGGCTTTCTAGAATAAAAGAAACTAAGCTTCCTCAACTGAATTACTTTGATAAAAAAATAACCTGGTACACGAAGTCGCCGATGAATTGCAACTTATCCGAGGCAAAGTTAGCACTGAACTGAACAACAGAAAAATTTAAAAAATTGGCCTGAGAACAAAATTATACATACCCCAATGACGGAAACAGGATTATGACCCGCGATTTCACTGCTGCTTGATCCACCACCGTTACAACCATTACCATTGTGGCCATTACCAGTGTGGCCATTACCAGTGTGGCCATTACCAGTGCGGCCATTACCATTGTGGCCATTCCCATTGTGACCATTGCCGTTGTGACCATTGCCGTTGTGACCATTACCGTTGTGACCATTCCCATTGTGACCATTGCCGTTGTGACCATTGCCGTTGTGACCATCACCGTTGTGACCATTGCGGCCGTTTCCGTTCCCATTCATGTAACCAACAACAGGTTGCTCTTCATCAGGTCTACCCATACCACCAGCAGGATGATAAGCAGATGCAGATGATAAATAATAGATAATAGATAGATAAATAAATAATAATGATAGATAAACGATGATAAATCAAGATTACCAGAGAGCAAAGATTGATAGACGAAGAGCTAAATTAAGCAAAATAATGAATGAACCAAGTGAAAGTTTTTTTTATTTCAATAAGGCACTGAGAGACACTGCCAAAATTTACTGCAAACATGAAAAAAAATCTCATTCAAGCACCGGTTTGTGATCTGGTTATCAAAGAGGCTCGCAAGCACTTGATTTGTGACTTGAAACTTGGTTTTCGAAAAACTGATTGGTGAAACATATCTGGACAACATTTTTAAAATTTAAATCTGATTTGAATTTCTTGGCGTTGTGCCATTAATTAATCAGTCAATTATTCTCTCTTTATGTATAGGATTTGTCGCAAGCTACTCCTGCCCCAAAAACTCTACCCTGCCATATTTTTTAGTTTTATTTGTCACAGTTCCATTCTAAGCTCACACTTTTTAAAACAACTTTTGGCGGATTACCCGAAAAAAGGGATTAACACGGGAAGGCCGGACTGTGAGACCGGTTGCTTCTGGTGCAGAATTTCATGGAGAATCCGATTTACTTTTTCACTTTGGTTTTTTGGAAAAAAAAGATTTGGTCAAAAACGCGATTTTTGAAAATTGTCATTTTTGGATACTTGCTCAACATTCAAACAGCACTTCAACTGGCACTTTTTGTAGACAATGTTATTTGATCTTTTATCTATTTTGAAGCCTATTAAAAAAGCTTTCAAATGACATGACACGCTTGTTTATGTTATGAAATTACAAAAAAAAATATAATCAAACATACAAAAACTTTTTTTTTTAAATCGAACGACTACTTTCCTACTTTAGAACTTATGTCGAAAATTAAAATTTTACGCCATGTAAAAGAGCAGGCATAGGGGCATTTGGGCTTTTTACTGCCTAAAGTTACTGCCATTTACTACCAGTGTTTTCAAAACTCAAGGTCAAACTCAAGCTAAACTCAAAGTCAAAAAATTTTGAGTTTGACTTTAGCTTGAGTTTAAGTTTGACCTTGAGTTTAGCGTTTGAGTTTGACTTCAACGTTTGAGTTTGACCTCAGCGTTTGACTTTCGTCATTGGTTTTGACTTTTCCAAAAAATTTAGTACTATCATGGGTTACAGTTCCTCATGTCAACGATCTAATTAGAGGAGTTAAAAAGTTTCTTAACAGCCTTATTCTGCACACTAAAACAACAAATTTTTTGATTTCCCGAATTTTATTCTACGATTTCCAGATACATATCACAGTAAACAATTAACTGGGCGTTGAGCAAATTGAAGGAAGTTCGGTTTCGATGTTTAGCGCAAGCCAGCCCTGCTTGAGAGAATACCCGTTCGATTGGCGCACTTGTAGCCGGAACAGAAAGGACATCCATAGCGAAAACCGCAATCGGTTTAGCACTCTGAAATTTACTCGTGTTGTCAGTAATTACTCACTGATAATAACAATTTATTCACTAACCGTATTCATTAAATTGGCCCACCACTTTAAAGGATCAATCCCTGATGATGAAGCATTGCGCACCTTATCTAAAGTTTCGCTAATCCATGACTTAGCGCCTGATTGCACAATTTCGTTTTGATTTCGAGCTGTCCTGTTTTCTGCAGCCAATTCTCCAAGTAGTTGATCAAGCGTAGTGTTGAGAACATTGCTAGATTAGATTGAGCAATTTTGATCACATCGTCTTAAATTTCCACAAAACGGCTTAGGACTGCAATTTGAGACGACAATCGAGTCATTGAAGGGGAAATGAGTACTTTTCCCGGCAGAACATTTGCGGTTTTCTTGAATTTTCCGATGAGATTGATCATTAGGGGGCGGATTTATATGGACTAAAAACACGAAATATGACCATTAAATATGGACTAAAAACGCTTAAATATGGAGCAGAAACGTCAAAATATGGTTTAAAATCACAAAATATGGAGCAAACATATCTTTTATTAGTTTTCAGAACAAACAACAAACTAAGACGATTCACAATTACATACAATATACATTTCAAGATTTTCCGGAGTAAAACTTGTCCTATTTTTTGGATTACATATTACGGATCAATTCTGCGACTCAATGCAAACCATGACAAACGCAAGTAACATGAAGCATATTTGAATAAAATACAGAGAGTCCTCTTCCAGCTTTAAGCATATACTTTGCAGCATCTGTAACTAATAGAAGCAAGCGGTTTTCTTTTTCACCTGTAAGCATAATTTCCCATAATAAAAAAAAAAATACCAAGAAAGAAAACAAGGAATTACTTAAACCGTCATTCACAAAGCGTGCGATAGCGGAGTTGTTTGTCTTCTCAAGCATTTTCACTGATACACGTCTTCAGGCAAAAATTCGTGCAATTCCTCAATTCTATGAAAGAGTGCGCAATTACGACATAAAAGTAAGAAAATAAAACCTTGTGCAATGCGTCAAAAGATTTTCGAAGAGAAGAGCTGCCATTTTTCGAGTAGAAAGAATTGGGCGGCCATAGTCATCCAAGAAATTTCGCGGATCGCATTGACAGTATCGTGGAAGGTGATATTTGCACAGAACGCAAGCATGTTCACAGTTGACAATAAAGTGATCTTCGCCGTGACAATTGAAACATTTCCCTGCCAATTTTTTCGCAGCACTGTGCACCATTTCTAGAAAACATGATTACTTCTATTCGTAGCACCGAAATTGATGAAAGACCACTTGATACCGGAAAAAACTGAAAACTTTTTAAAAAGGGCAAAACTGCACCCAAAAAATTTTATTGACCACATTTCAAAAGTACGAATACATACGAATAATTAAATTTAGTGGCACTGTATGTAGACGACCACTTGGAGGCACTGTATAAAGACGACCACTTGGAGGCGCAGTGTTTGGGACGACCACTTGTAGGCATAAGATGTAGACGACAACCTAGGGCAACGACCACTTCAGAGCGAGGGGAACTTGAATCCTGATAAGAAGTAGATAAAGGCACAATAAATCAACAGCAAAATAAAAAAGCGTACCTTGGAACTTGATGCCGGAGTTGATGAGAGACCATTTGATACCGAACACCAATGGTAACCTTCTAAAAAAGGGCGAATCTGCACCCAAATAATTTTTTTGATACTGTATTGACACTGTATGTAGACGACCACTTGGAGGCACTGTATAAAGACGACCACTTGGAGGCACTGTATAAAGACGACCACTTGGAGGCACTGCATGTAGACGACCACTTGAGGCACTGCATGTAGACGACCACTTGAGGCACTGGTATAGACGACCACTTGGAGGCGCACTGGATGTAGACAACCACTTGGAAGCACTGCATGTAAACAACCACTTGAGGCACTGTTGTAGACGACCACTTGGAGGCACTGCTTGTAGACAACCACTTGAAGGCACTTTATGTAGACGACCGATTGGAGGCACTGAAAATAGAGACGACCACCGAAGTTCCTAAAATAAGTCATAAATATTGAGAGGAAAATTCAAACACCATCCACAAAACCACAAATAACAGCAAAAATTATTTCTGCACCCAAAAAATGCAAACAATGAAAAATAAGCCACAAACAAATGATTTGACAATGAATTAGACACCAAGTATTACCGCTTGGTCTCGAGAGGAATTCAAATATAGCCAAAAACCCTCTGATTTGGTGCATGTAATCGGGGCAACAGCCCCAATGGCTACACCCCACCAGGGCAAGTTTAGGCTCATTCGAGAGCTGAGGAACCGTGGTTTCTGCTTTTGAAAAGTGCGGACTCGACCACCGCCAAAATTTGGGGTAAAAAGGCCAAAATAGGCGAAAAAAATATTTGGCGGGAATTCAAAATCCGTGCAGACAGACACAGTCCAAATACTATATAAGATATGGATTATAAAACTGCTCGTTTTGGTTTTAAACCAAGCTAAAAAGTGTTTTTAAGCGCTTATATCTTCAAAACATGTCAGCAAAAAAATATTTAAAAACATATAAATCCGCCCCTATTGATCATTGTTTGATATCTTTCATTCTGAGAAACGACATCTCTGTAGATTTGCATAACAACCAGCTGCAAAGCGTGTGCAAAACATCCAATTCGAAGAGGAAAGCCTGACCTTGCAAAAAAAGTTAATACTCATACACGAAAACCTACTGCAGTGATAAATCTACGATCTCTAGACCTTCAGTGTTATCAGTATTCTCATTTTCGATTTGGTCATCTTCTTCATTATCTTCTAAGATTAAATCTGGATTGATGTCAACTACAAATAAAGAGACTTAGACCAAGATTAAAGAGCTAATTCACTAAACGATACCTCGCAGATCATCCTGCCACACCATACAGACTAGAATAGAAAGTAATGGGATCAACTTGCAAAAATTTAGCCATAGTTGGACACTTTTTGTCTTCAATCTTACAAACTAGAGGCCTCGATATTTTCGAGGCTTCGACTCGAACCGAAACTCGAAAGTCGACATTTTTCGAGTTTTCAAGTCCAAAACTCGAAATTGAAATCACTCGACAACCCTAATCCTGTAACCAGAGTCTTCGAAAATTTGAATATTCCCGAAGATGATAGGGTAAAAAAGTGTCAAATGGTCTTATTATTAGCCTGTTATTTCTCTACAATTTTATTAGCCAATAACAAAAAAGCAAATGGATCATCATAAGTACAATGAGCAGTAGTCAAAGCGAAAGTTTCAAGTAAAATTATAGCAAAAAGTAGACCCTTAGTTGTGTGGTTGATATCAAAGGCGACAAAAACAAATGTAGGTAATGATGTATTGCATCCGACCAGCCTTATTGGTAGACCTTGAGTTTCCCCATGATCATTTGCCGGCAAGTGCCGCAATGAGTCATCACAGATGTTTTAGAGCACGGCTCGCAGGTGTTGAAGTGAAGGCAGGGCATGAACAGAATCTCTCTCTGCAAATCAACACATAATTTTGGACTGTTCGTATTTCATTAAATCCCTTAACCATGTTGCTTCCGCCATCGGTGACCACTTTAAAAGCATCGCTAAGGCGCGCCCATAAAAAGCAAGAATTTTTTCTGTTTCTCTTCGAATAAGTATTCCAGTGTGGTAGTTCTCTAGCTGTCGAAGTCCAAGAAAAGTGCGGCGAAGAGCTGACGAGCAATCGCAATAATGGAGAGTCACACCTAAAACAAATAACCACATACGATTCGATCGAAATCAACTAACCCAGATAGGCATGCATCATCAGAAAAATAAATGCAACGATAAAGACATTGTTCTTTTACCTGCTGGCACTGGTTGCACTTCATATTGAGATCGCCCATATAATCGACTTCTGTAAAGTTGTCCCATATTTGATCTCGGCTGCGCTTCTTAGGTGTCTTTTGTACTTGACTCGGCGAATCGGCAGAGTGGACGGACATCTGAAGATGTTCAGCACGTAAGCAGTTGAAAAAACAACAACAGTAGAACTTAAGCTCAATCTAAACTCAAGCACAAAAGACAAACTCAAACGCTATACTCAAGGTCAAACTCAATCTCAAGCTAAACTCAAACTCAAAAAAATTGTGCCTAATGATGATGCTTTATGTGTGCTGGCACCACCAGTTGTGAACATTGCCAGAAATACAGTTTATAGATTAGAAATAATGGATTGTCGGCTGTTTGTTAAGCAAGTCAACCTTATGCCTGGATTGGATCTTGACATTACTAGAAAGTTGGAGACTATGCCTGCACGTTATGCTTTGAGGAAAGCGATGCTATAGAACATTTTTATCTCACCAGGCCACACAACCTTCAATACAAATATATGGATGGACCTAATACCTCGCAGATCATCCTGCCACACCATACAGACTAGAATAGAAAGTAATGGGATCAACTTGCAAAAATTTAGCCATAGTTGGACACTTTTTGTCTTCAATCTTACAAACTAGAGGCCTCGATATTTTCGAGGCTTCGACTCGAACCGAAACTCGAAAGTCGACATTTTTCGAGTTTTCAAGTCCAAAACTCGAAATTGAAATCACTCGACAACCCTAATCCTGTGTAACCAGAGTCTTCGAAAATTTGAATATTCCCGAAGATGATAGGGTAAAAAAGTGTCAAATGGTCTTATTATTAGCCTGTTATTTCTCTACAATTTTATTAGCCAATAACAAAAAAGCAAATGGATCATCATAAGTACAATGAGCAGTAGTCAAAGCGAAAGTTTCAAGTAAAATTATAGCAAAAAGTAGACCCTTAGTTGTGTGGTTGATATCAAAGGCGACAAAAACAAATGTAGGTAATGATGTATTGCATCCGACCAGCCTTATTGGTAGACCTTGAGTTTCCCCATGATCATTTGCCGGCAAGTGCCGCAATGAGTCATCACAGATGTTTTAGAGCACGGCTCGCAGGTGTTGAAGTGAAGGCAGGGCATGAACAGAATCTCTCTCTGCAAATCAACACATAATTTTGGATTACTGGCAAAATTTATCGGTTACAGTAGAAATGCCGTAGAAATACTTGTTTTTTTTCGTGCCGCAACGCATACTTTTTTTTTCGTGGAAAGACGTTTTACATCAGGAAAAGATTTGCGGCAAAATAGTCTTTTTACGACAAGAAAAAGGTTTGCCCTTCAAAACGGGTGGTATTTAATTCTGCCCACTAATCTCTGATAGCTCTTTCACAAACGTTGGAGTTGGCGTTGGAGTTGGCGTCGGAGTTGGAGTATTTTTTTATGAATGCTTTTTAACTCCAACTCCAACTCCGACTCCAACTCCAACTCCGACTCCAACTCCAACTCCAACCCTTTCATAAAAAAACTCCAACTTCAACGCCAACTCCAACTCTGACTTTAATTATTATTATTCATATTTTTATTATTCATTCATTTTGATTTATAAATGCGCAACATTAAATCATGTTTTCCTGGAAGTCAACCCTTCCTTCAGAGTTAAAAAAAAGACAAGTTTATCACGAATTTTTTTAGCATTATTGTTTTCCACCTCAGGTTCTTCATCAGCTAAACCTCTCCATCCTCTATAAGCAGCAAGAGCTCGATCTTGCTCTATTTCCTCTCTCATTTCTTCTTCGAGGAAATTGTGAAGAATACATGTTGCCCAAATAATGTCATCTGCAGTTTGATGGGAACACTCTATTGGCTTGAGAAGAATTCTCCACTTCATAGCAAGCTGACCAAATGTGTTCTCAATGCGATTGCGAGCCCTGCTTATTCGATAGTTGTAGATTCTCTTATCATGTTCCATATGGGTAGCACCAAATGGCTTCATCAAATAAGTAGAAAGAGGAAAAGCACCATCGCCTAGAAAAAAGAATGGAGTCTGTAGTTGACTATTGGGAAGATAGTCCGGGACAGGCAAGTGCAGTGAGTCGTCTTCAATTGCTTTTTTGATAGCAGAAGAGCTGAAGATAGAAGCATCGCCTTCATGACCGTAGCTTCCAACGTCTGCATAAACTAGCTCAAGAGCTTCACCTGCCATTCACAGCGATCGTGCTTCACCAGCCTTGTCTCGAAAGAGAAAATAGATCCGGTGATGTTGATGAAGCAATTCTCCAAGCGCTCAACGATTAACACTTCGGCTTCTGATCTGTCTCCTTTGGCTCAGTCTGTGGAGGATATCTTTAAAAGAATCTCCGCAACAGGTGATAAAAAAAATCTGCTGGCCTTCAAGAAGCATATCCAAAAGCTCTTGGATGAATATGAGGAGTGGTTGGTGGATAACGAGTGAACAATATTTGTGTTAACATGCTTTTAAAATACTGTTTTTATTCAATAAATTTTTCAAACTAATTCAAAAAAAATTAGTAATTAGTTGGAGTCGGCGTTGGAGTTGGAGTCGGCGTTGGAGTTGGAGTCGGCGTTGGAGTTTTTTGTGAAAGGGTCGGAGTTGGCGTTGGAGTAAAAAGGCGTTCATAAAAAGAAAAAAATTAAAATAAAAAAAATTCTTCACAATTTCCTCAAAGAAGAAATGAGAGAGGAAATAGAGCAAGATCGAGCTCTTGCTGCTTATAGAGGATGGAGAGGTTTAGCTGATGAAGAACCTGAGGTGGAAAACAATAATGCTAAAAAAATTCGTGATAAACTTGTCTTTTTTTTAACTCTGAAGGAAGGGTTGACTTCCAGGAAAACATGATTTAATGTTGCGCATTTATAAATCAAAATGAATGAATAATAAAAATATGAATAATAATAATTAAAGTCAGAGTTGGAGTTGGCGTTGAAGTTGGAGTTTTTTTATGAAAGGGTTGGAGTTGGAGTCGGAGTTGGAGTTGGAGTCGGAGTTGGAGTTGGAGTTAAAAAGCATTCATAAAAAAAATACTCCAACTCCGACGCCAACTTCAACGCCAACTCCAACGTTTGTGAAAGAGCTATGAAAAATTTGCGGCTCTATCCCTGAATCCGGTCCATTTTTTGCCTTGGTCCCCCCTGTTGTTTTTTTCGATGAATTTTTTAGTTATTTTTAGTTATTTTAGTTATTTTTAGTTATATTTTTAGTTATTTTTACCATTTTTAGTTATTCTGTTTTCGAGCGCGATGAATAAAATTAGTTTAAAGTCTAAAATTTGTGCTGAAAATTCGCAAAAAAAACAACAGGGGGGACCAAGGCAAAAAATGGACCGGATTCAGGGATAGAGCCAAATTTGCTGTCTTTTGTGCAACGCCTTCCTCCAATTTATCAATTTGTTAATAACTTTTGAGAGTCTAAGAATCGCTGAAAAAAATTAAAATAAAAAAAGCTTACGGAACATTAAATACTCCTAGGAATTTGGTTTTTCATGGTTGGTAGCAGTGCTGTGCATTTCAAAATTTTTGCTCCTGTTCTTGCTCTTGGCTCGGAGCGAAGAACGGGACCGTATACCCGAATACAAAATAACTCGGGTACCCGTTATCCAGGAGTACTACCCAACAAGTTCTGGTTTTAGAATAAGCACTGGATAATTTTTTTTCGGGTCGAGCAAAATTTTGTCACTTATTTAGTTGGGGGGGATGTGGTTGTGTTGGGTGGGGTGGTGATGGGGACGGGTGTTGGTTGCATTTTTTAATTTTTCGTAAATCATGTTTAAACGTCTCCTAAGTCATTTTTATACGCTAAAAACGATAAAAAGCTGTTTTCCGACACTTTTTCATATAAAAAGTCGTTTTTTTTGAATATTTTTTTTTGACCAAAATCGACTTTTTGCCTTGGGGGGCCAAGGTAAACCACCTTAAAATTGTCAAAGCTACAAATGAATTTACCTTGATACTTGAAAAAGATGGAATTTAAACATAGCGCATCTCAACCCCAAGCAACCAAGCCCCTGCGCCCCCTTCGGAGGCGCAGGTAGCTTGGTTGGTTAGAGATGCGCGCACTCACTTACCTTAGACATAATTCCGAGCAAGACTCTTGATGAAAAATGCATATAGTTGTTGTTTTTGCCCAGCTCCATTGACCAAAACGGGGTAGAATACCTTGATACAATGTGACTTACCTTCGTCTCCCAATGCAAACATTTTGGTCGAAAAGGTTTTTTTCAAAAATCGATTATTTATGTGGAAAAGTGTCACAAAATAACTTTCTCGTCGTTTTAAGCACATAAAAATTACTTAGGAGTCATTTAAACATGATTTACGAAAAATTAAAAAATGCGCCCAACTCCACCCCACCCCAACTAAATAAGTTCCGAATTTTCAGGTCTGTATATAAACACCCCAGAAACCAACCTTGGCATCGAGGCAAATGACACAGCAGTGTTCCCTGGACTGTCTCTCTTTTTCGTCCTCCAGTCTTTTGTTCTGTTCTCTCAGCAGTGCCACCACATTCTGCAGATCCTGTTTGACCTGAACTGTGCTGTTCAAACTAGCCAGCCGGCTTTCACTGGTTTGGCGCAGCTTGAAGTTCTCAGTTCTGAGCTCCTCCAAAGTGTCGAGTCCATCCTGCATGTGCACTCGAATCATCTCACTCTCTTTTAGCTAAAGAAATAGGAGTTCGGGTGTGCATTTACAGATAAATTTAAACAGGAATAGAAAATTATAAATTCATTCAATTTTTAATACAAAAACATTGGGACCTTTCCCGGAACTTGTTTACTTCGGGGGACCCCTCCTACAAAAGTCTGCTTTCAGCAAAGCAACTCACTACGTAGATACCCACAAAAGACCAGAAAGACACACATTTTGACACATACGTTTGAGTCCATCCTAAAATACCCTGGCATAACCAAGGTTAAGGCTTTGCCCAAGCAAAAATTCTTGACTGCTCATAAGGGGCCCCCAGTAAACAAGTGCTGCTAACTCCAAGAAGTCTAAAAACTTTGGTGTTTCAAAAGTTTTTGAATCCTCTGAAAAGTGCCTGGTAGAGTTTTAAAAAATCGGCGTTAGTATAGAATAACCCCCCACAAATCAGACCCCTCCAAAATCGCTGTAACTACCCTTTGGAACAACAAGTTTAGGCTTAGCCCTTAGGCTTAGGGGTAGGCCTGCGTATGGAAGTTGTGACTAATAAGTGTTTACGCACTTTTTCTGGGGTCTGGAACATATATTTGGGTGCTCTTTACTTAGGCTTAGGGGTAGGCCAGGGTATGGAAGTTGTGACTAATAAGTGTTTTACCCACTTTTCTGGGCTCTGGAACATATATTTGGGTGCTCTTTACTTAGGCTTAGGGGTAGGCCAGGGTATGGAAGTTGTGACTAATAAGTGTTTTACCCACTTTTCTGGGCTCTGGAACATATATTTGGGTGCTCTTTACTTAGGCTTAGGGTAGGCCAGGGTATGGAAGTTGTGACTAATAAGTGTTTTACCCACTTTTCTGGGCTCTGGAACATATATTTGGGTGCTCTTTACTTAGGCTTAGGGGTAGGCCAGGGTATGGAAGTTGTGACTAATAAGTGTTTTACGCACTTTTTCTGGGCTCTGGAACATATATTTGGGTGCTCTTTACTTAGGCTTAGGGGTAGGCCAGGGTATGGAAGTTGTGACTAATAAGTGTTTTACCCACTTTTCTGGGCTCTGGAACATATATTTGGGTGCTCTTTACTTAGGCTTAGGGTAGGCCAGGGTATGGAAGTTGTGACTAATAAGTGTTTTACCCACTTTTCTGGGCTCTGGAACATATATTTGGGTGCTCTTTACTTAGGCTTAGGGGTAGGCCAGGGTATGGAAGTTGTGACTAATAAGTGTTTTACCCACTTTTCTGGGCTCTGGAACATATATTTGGGTGCTCTTTACTTAGGCTTAGGGGTAGGCCAGGGTATGGAAGTTGTGACTAATAAGTGTTTTACCCACTTTTTCTGGGCTCTGGAACATATATTTGGGTGCTCTTTACTTAGGCTTAGGGGTAGACCAGCGTATGGAAGTTGTGACTAATAAGTATTTTACCCACTTTTTCTGGGCTCTGGAACATATATTTGGGTGCTCTTTACTTAGGCTTAGGGGTAGGCCAGCGTATGGAAGTTGTGACTAATAAGTGTTTTACGCACTTGTTCTGGGGTCTGGGACATATATTTGGGTACTTTTTACTTAAGTTTCAAAAGGCATAAGTTTGGGGGGGGGTATTCTATACTAGGGTCAAAAAATCTAATAGGCACTTTACACAAAGCTTAAAAATTTCAAAAAAAGTTGATCGTTCATAATTTGGTAAAAAATAAAAATGTGATAAGCTGCCATTTCATGTTAAATAAAAGCTGTTTCACACCTTTGAACTAATCGTAGAACACTCTTCCGACAATTCCAGATTCTTTTTACGCTCAAACTTAAGTCGGTCTATCAGCTTGCTCTCTTTCTACAAATTGTTCATTAATTAATTTAAATTGATTATTATTTTTTCAAGCCCAGGCAATAGAAAGTGCTTTTTGGTAATAATGAGAACCGAAATTAAAAAGTAGACTGGGGCAATCAACACGGTCAAGACCGCTGGTGACCAGCGTCGCTTTTTACTCAGAATTTCAGGCTGAAGTACGTTGTATCGCGTCCTCTCAGAAGTGGATTTTGACCGCTTTTTGCGAGCGTTTCAGGTCGTAATTAGTGCGAAAAAACACGTTTTTACGATTGGGAAAAAATATTTTTTGACCAGAAAGTTGACTTTTTGGTCAAAAACCCTTGTTGCCATACCTGCACTACTACTGACTGTACCGTATAACCTCTACACCTCTACAGTTAACTATTTTCAAATTTGTTTTGGTTTTTTAACCCCAACATTGTTTGTTTTTTCTAACGTACGACAACTCATTCTGTAGATCTTTCCAAACTCTACAAAATGAGTGGTCGTACGTTTTAAAAAATAAACAATGTTGGGGTTAAAAAACCAAAACAAATTTGAAAATAGTTAACTGTAAGGGGGTTATTAGAGGTTATACGGTATGTACACCCTGCCCTTATCCCTTGCAATGAGCAGCAAGTTGGGTCTTTGGCCGAGAAGCGGCCAAACATAAAAAGTAGTGCAGGCATGTGGTTTTCTCATTATAATTCCATACGAAAGTACTAAAAAAATATAAGTCCTTTTTTATACAAGCCAGCATGTGGTTTGTTGTCCGATGTAATTAATTTAGGACTCGGTTTGGTTTTTTCGCCATATCTTTTTTTTCAAATACTTTTGTTTTTAATTGAAAAGCTCATCAGGTATTTTGATTAAAAAATATACATTGCGAAAAAGCGTAAATGGCATATGGAGCTACATTTTCTTGGCTACATTTTGACTACAAAACTGCTTATATATGCACTTTTCCCCAACTGTCAAATTACATCTGTTTGAAACACCTTTATTTCTTAGGCGGAAAAAAAGTGACGACTCAAAACACTGTTTGTTGGATTTTAGTGTATTTTTTTGCTGTGTTTGATTTATTTTGTCATCTTTTGCTTACAAAACTGCTGTTTAGACTAAATGGCTCGCAAAGAACTGGTGCCCGATGTGAAAGAAGCTATCGTTCGTGCTAAGGAAGGCGGTTCAACTGATCGTGCTGTGGCTGCTCTGTTCAAAGTTGGCCAGAAGACGGTTTCGAGGGTCTACAAGCGCTTCCGTGAGTCAAAATCCGTTTCCAACCTTCCGAGAAGTGGCCGTCCTCGCAAGTCGACTGAAAGAAATGATCGGGTGCTTGCCAAAATTGTCAAAGAGGATCCAAAGAAGACAGCTTCTGATGTGACCAATAAGCGTTGTATAAGCGTTTTAGTGAACAGATGAATAATTGACTTAACAAGTGCAGGGTGTCCCAAAAAAAACGCGGGCACCTTTAAATTCTATTTGTTTTCAGTGCCGCAATTATTTTAAAATAAATTTTGCATTTAATTATTTTATTTCTTTTTTGTCGATCGCATTCGGTTTAACAAGGATGGAGGGTTGAAGCCCTACGTCATAAGGTCAGCTTCAAGTGCGAGCATACGCATACGGGAATCAACCACGTAGTGGTTAGCCCCAGAGATTTCCTGATATCAGAAAATCTGATACGATAGTAAAATTATATGATATGGCATATCACTCATGGTATATCATATCATATGTGACATATCATATACCGTATTTCCTCTAATTAGCCGGCCGGCCGGCTTATTTTTTGGATCCCCTCCAGAGGGCCGCCTTATTAGAGGGGGCCGGCTAATTAGAGGGGGCCGCCTTATATTTTGAACGTCCTTTTATCAAATTTTTATTAAAATTCTCTAACAGGAAAGTTAAAACCAGGAGGTGACAACAATGATAAGATAGATGATAGACCAGGAGGTGACAATATTACTAACATAAATGATAGACCAGGATGTCAATTCCAATCAGAAAGCATGAAAATCAGGATTTGGTGCATTCAGTTCATCACTCCAATCCAACTCTAGAGATTCGTCGCTCATGTAGCCATTCTCGGTTGCACTATAGAATCCCATCCCCCCACGGGGAGTGATCAGGTGAAGGAGATAACATCATATTCGTGTTTCTCGACCCCGATTTCATGAGAAAGCCGCGTGTTTTTTTAGTTCTGAGAAAAAAAATTTCGAACCACAGGGGGGGGTATCATGGTTTTTTTTCCCTGCGCACCCTTCGGGGCGCAGGGGGCTTGGGGCTTGGAGTTGAGATGCGCACACCCAAATACCTTAGACACAAATCACTGAGTGACTCTGGATGCATGAAAAAGCATGCATACCAGAGTTTATTTATGCGGTAGGCCCCAGTATTCAAAACTATGTTCAACATCTTCTTGTTAGTGGCCGCTGTATGATTAGTGGCCCCTTTTATTCCCTTCCCCTCCCAATATAGCCTCAAATCCCTTGAAAATTCAAAAGGCGCGAATTCAAAATTTTTCAAATTTCGACTAAAAAACCATGATCCCCCCCTGTGGTTCGAAAATTTTTTTTTCTCAGAACTAAAAAAACACGCGGCTTTCTCATGAAATCGGGGGTCGAGAAACACGAATATGATGTTATCTCCTCCACCTGATCACTCCCCGTGGGGTATTCTATAGTAAAGCCCCATTCTCTTCATCTTGCTCAGCATCGACCTCTTCGACGACAGTCATTTCTTTGATCGAATAACGTGCATCCATCAGTAGAGCTCGCCCCTCAGGAATTGGACCATGCGGCTCTAAGCAGTGGACTTTGTCATCTTCACTTCCGTCATAGCAGATAGTGATCCCACAGTCTGAAAATCAGGAGTCTAGCTTAGTAAAAAAAGAAATTTGAACAAACTGACCCTTAAATGGCTTGGCTATAGCTTCTGGCGACAAAGAATCCCATGCATCGACGATCCACTGCAAATAAACATCCATTGAAGGAGCTTTTGGATTGCCACCACTTGTAAACTCTTTTTTTGCGAATCGTTATTCATCCACCTATCATAGTCTTTTCGAAATCGAGCTTTGAACGGTCCATTCCACGATACATCAGGTGCCTGAAACCATTTTAATTTAAAAATTACCATAAAATAATAAAGTCAAACTTGAATAAACTTTGTACATCCACCTGGAATCACTGCCGTTTGCATATTTAGCTCCAGAAGCATCTTTTTGAGTACAATGTTTTCTTTGCTGCTTCTGCTAACGAGGTGACAACGGAAGGAGTCCCATACTAGTAGTCGCTTTCCACCAAACAACGAGTGACCAAAGACACGATTCAAATAGTCGATGGTTAGTTCATCGTTCATCCACACGCAGCCCTCGCAGCAAAGTTCCAGCTTGCTTTTGTACTTTTCTTGAACTACTGTGACATCCTTTCCCTTCTTTCTGTTGATCAGCACAAATGGTTTCAACTTTTTCCCATCGGATCTAGCAGTTAGTATCACAGTGATTCTTGTCTTGTCATGCCCCGTAGTCAGTATTATTAGAGGGGGCCGGCTTATTAGAGGGGGCCCGCTTATTAGAGGGGGCCGGCTTATTTTTCGGAGCGCCTCCTGGGGGCCAGCTAATTAGAGGGGGCCGGCTTATTAGGAGGGGCCGGCTAATTAGAGGAAATACGGTATGGCATATCATATCATTCACTATCGTATTAGATTTTCTGATATCAGGAAATCTCTGTGTTAATACCATGTTAATCTCATGCTAAGAGAGAGAGACCTAGGGTTACAGCAGAATCAGAGGACTCGGTACTGGCCTCACAACCATTATCTCAACATGCTTGATTACAACAAAAAATCTTTATTTTCAGAAGTGCGCGGGAACCCTTAACAAAAATTTTTAGAGGTGCCGAATTTTTTTGAGACACCCTGTATATGTTCATTTTTTAATATTTTTTTTAGCGTGAAATATTTTTGTTGTTTAGGAAAAGCAACATTTTTAACAGCAGATTCGTGTTCAGCGTGGTCGATTTACATATAAAACTGCTATTAGAACTAATAACTCAGTGTCAAATTTTAAATTCCTCTCGAGACAAAAAATATTTAAACATTAAAATTTTCGAGTTTTTTTTTCAAATCAAACATTTTTTGTCTCGAGAGGAATTGAAAATTTGACTTTTTTATCACTTTTCTTCGAGAAACCGGAAATGCATATGCATTTTATGCAACCCAAAAAGCATATTCTGTTGCCCGTTCAACCCATTCCCTACCTTTTCAGCCTTTTTCTTGTACTTTGCAAAAGTGGACTTGAGATCATATGTTTCCTAAATTATAATTACTTTATTGATAAAAAAGTGGTTTCAATAGAGCAATTACCTGGACTCTACGTTTGAAGTCCTGCTCATCTTTTTCGCAACCATCCTCTTCTTCTTGCTCTTGTTTGGTGGGTTTGTCGAGGTTTTCTAATTTTTCATCTTGCTCGTCCTCCTCTTCCTCTTCATCATCATCTTCCTCATCAGAAAAAGTTTCATTAAAAGAGTCGGCAGAACTAAAGAGCCAATTATTAGTCATGAATCATGACTTTGACATGAAAGTTATTGTTTGATCATAAATTCTGCAGAAATTTATGATCAAACTGGGATTCTGCAGAAATATTCCCCAAAACTTGGCCTCGTTATTATTTTTTCTAACTCTTGACATTGTGTTCTGCCCATATTATTCAATTATCCAATGTATTTAACTTGCTGTGAATTCGTTTCAGCAAAAGTAACAAGAAAATTAAAATAAGAATGAAAGTCGGTACTTATACGGTTCCCCCCCCCCATATCGGAATTTTTTCAAAAACAGGTTTTAACCATTTCTAAGCAATTCTTACACGCTAAAACCGACAAAAACGTTGTTTCCGACCACTTTCCATCAAAAATTTTGGCTTTTTTAGATTTTCTACCTGCCTGCCTTCGGCAGGCAACCTACTTCAATAGGAAGCCCCTTTGGGGGTACATGGTCCGGGCCAAGGGCTGACCCTTTATATATCAAGAAATATATATCTTGAAGGTATATATCTATATCTCTTGGTGGTAACTGTAATAGGTGAAAAAGGAGCTGCCTGCTTGCAATGGAGAAGGGGTATAAAAATGATTAAAATTAACATTGCAAGGCTGGGGAAAATACTACATTGCTGCTACTATTGTGAAATTTTGTTCTTTTGTTAGGGCTTGGAACAACATACAAATAATTTAACTGCCGCTGAATTTTTTATAAGCATTTTTACATTTATATTTTCAGTGGTTTTTTATTGGTTAAATTTCCTTGATATATAAAGGGTCAGCCCTTGGCCCGGACCATGTACCCCCAAAGGGGCTTCCTGTTGAATTAGGTTGCCTGCCGAAGGCAGCCAGGTAGAAAATCTAAAAAAGTCAAAATTTTTGATGGAAAGTTGTCGGAAACAACGTTTTTATCGGTTTTAGCGTGTAAGAATTGCTTAGAAATGGTTAAAACCTGTTTTTGAAAAAATTCCGATATGGGGGGGGGAACCGTATAAGTACCTGAAAGTCTGAAAAATGATAAGAATCAGTTTTTTGCTTTTTATTCTTTCACTTTTTTGAGTGACTTATGCATGGGGCCAAATTTCACTAAATGTCAGCCTGGTCACAGCTAACTTTTTTAAAAGTTAAATTTGGCGAGGACTATGGCCGTCCCTCCGGAATTTTCGGTCCATGACTCAATTTTAAAATCCCCGCCCGGTCCGCTAAAAATCTTGGCTTGGGCCATCTCATGCACAGTTCTTGTTACAACAATTTATGCTTTATTAAATAGTTGAATAATAAGTCTATACACAACCTAAAAATCTTGAAAAGGGATGAAAAAATCAAAGTCCAGAGTTGAGAAAATTTTTGAAAAATTCGCAGACACTACGGAAAATTTTAATTTTCTACCCAGTATACTTTTGGTATAAGATTTTTCAGTATAGTTTTTCCAGCCACTTCAAAATACTTTTGCACTTTTTTTTTAAATCAGCAACTAACATCAGCATCTAACCATGGCATTCCTCTTACTACTCAGCTTAAACTTTGCAAATAGTTTTTGAACAAATAAGATAAACTTGAAGAAAATTAAAAAAAGAAAAAAATTATTGTCTTTATACTTTTGCAATTTTAGGATCTATAGAACGTAGGCTAACTCATCCCCTAACTCCCGAGCCTATAAAAAAGAAGCTTGGGGGACCAAAGCAACAAGACAACAAGTTTTGCAATATTTTTCACCAATTCTTTTTGCCTAAAAATTATTAAAAGGTGTAAATAAATGGTTTGGGAATACCAAAAAACAAGCCGAACAGGCGCCTTAACAGGCGCCAAAATAAACTAAAAATGAAAAAAAAAATTGGGGTCACAGGTTCGAAGACCCCCTTGAGCATACCTGGGTTTTCCCACTTTTCTGGCAAAACTCAAAATTTTAAGCATCACATGTCAATTCTGATAGCATTAGCGTTCTCAGCGACCCCGATTTACCCTTAGATATGATGAGAACAAAATATAATACAATCGGGAAGTGGGTTAAAGGAGGACGAAAAATTGGGGGGGGGGTATTTTTCAATAAAATCGAGATTTTGTTATGTCTAGTAGAAATTTTTTTTTCAATATTTTCTTCAATATTTTTTTGCTAATCGACAAATTTCTAATTCCACCCGAAGATTTTTCACAAAGATCGGCATTATCGGACAAAAATTTTTTTTTCATATTTTTGCCTTGGTCCCCCTGTGGTTTGAGACTTTTTCATGTGTCTTAGTCTTAGGAGCCTTCAAATTTGCCAAGTATGAACAATGCTTTTGAAGGTTTGAGGCAGTTTTTATTCAAAAATTCAACACTTTATCCCAAATGACAACACACACGCAATAACAATTTATCTATCCATCTCTTCCACCTCTTCCTCGTTATCAGTAAGCATTAGTGCTTGCAATTGACCAACCAACTCGTCTTCGTTGAAATCGTATTCTTCTTCTTCCTGCTCTACATCATCTTCATCTGGTGCCCCGGGTCCATATTGCAGCTTTCGATCCACGGCCTTCTCAACGATTTTGCGCTTCCATCCCTGCTCTGCGACTTCTTTTCTTGTGACAAGCCTGTTCCTGCCGCGTGCCTTTGAGAAACTTTCGTACATCGTAACCGCTTTTCTTTCAGCCAGACGAGTCGTGTTCCAGTGCATGGTGGCCAACATTGTTTTCACGGTAAGCCCTCGAAGCGCAAAGAACTTTCTTTTCGGGAAATAGCGAATGCGGATAGAGTGGAATGACTCGAGCGCGGATGTTGCACACTTGCTATACACCTTACGGATGTCGGATGTAAGACACATGAAAAAGTCTCAAACCACAGGGGGGACCAAGGCAAAAATATGAAAAAAAAATTTTTGTCCGATAATGCCGATCTTTGTGAAAATCTTCGGGTGGAATTAGAAATTTGTCGATTAGCAAAAATATTGAAGAAAATATTGAAAAAAAAATTTCTACTAGACATAACAAAATCTCGATTTTATTGAAAATACCCTCCCATTTTTTTCGTCCTCCTTTAAAAAGCGTGGCACGAAAAAAAAGCGTGACATGCCGACAAAAATACTATATGTAGATATTGTTTGCGAAAAAAACATGGAAAACATGAAAAAAACATATTGTTTTCGGGAGTCAGCCGAACACATATGGAGCCCAACTTCGCATTATTATTTTTTGAAAAATAGCTAAATAGAAATAAAAATGGTATGGCTACATTCTAGTAAAAAGAATTACTAAAAACACTTAGAAATTAGTTTAACACTTGGTTTAACACTCAAAAGCCGGTTTGTGCTAATGGGAGCGTTTTGTTCAGAATTTTGTGCTGAACAAGATAGGGGCAAGAATGTTTCAAAAGAAGTTTTTTTTTTGGGGATTTTTTAGTAATTCATTGATAGACACACTCAATTTTGAGTTGTTTTGGTTATTCGATTGTAACTTTTTATCTGAAAAACAATTTGTGTATCTAAAGTGCCTATCTGGTGCAGGATTCGAGAGGCTTTCAAATAAATACAAGTTTAGCAAGTTAAACATGCACAATGATAATAGCATTTTTCGAAGATTCTACAAAATTTAGTTCCTTCTTATTGGGTTGAACCATAAGTAATGTCGCTTTTTTAAATGGGTTTTCATGTAACATCTTATAATTATTGTTTGATTTATTATATTCTACTTCGTAGCCCTTTTCTCGGTCTTTTTAATAAGCCATCATTTGTTTATTAATGATAAAAATAGAGGGTATAAGTGCTCAAAAGAAATCAGGTTCACCAATGGGCACTTTAGGGGGGTAGATTCATCGCTTTTACTGGTCAAAAGTTTGATCCAGAATTTGGCACTTTAGCGACATCTTAGTGCTATCTTGTAGCGCACTTCAAGAGCTATAAGACCTATTTTACAGAATAATTTTTGAAAATATGGGTGTTGAGATATGGCCTTTGGAAAAAAAAACAATTTCTTGAAAAAATTACCGAAATCCGAAAAAATTGGAAAAACTTAGATTTTGGTCATTTTTCAAGAAATTGTTCTTTTCAAAAGGCCATATCTGAACAAATAGGTCTTATAGCTCTTGAAGTGCGCTACAAGATAGCACTAAGATGCCGCTAAAGTGCCGAATTCTGGATCAAACTTTTGACCAGTTAAAGCGATGAATGTACCCCCTAAAGTGCCCATTGGTGAACCTGATTTCTTTTGAGCACTTATACCCTCTATTTTTATCATTAATAAACAAATGATGGCTCATTAGAAAGGCCAAGAAAGGGCTATCAAATATTGTATGACGTATTAAAAAATGATCATAACAGGTTACATAAAAACCATTTTTAATAAACGACATTACTTATGGTTCAACCCAGTATAAACACCAAAAAAACATTGGTATCACCGTTTATATTTTAGTATATTTACTAGAATATGTTGTTGCCACAGATGTGGCTATTCGTAGGCGCCGAGGACCTGCGTGGGGAACACACGTTACAAAAATGATGCATGCTACCACCAGGATTTGAACCTGTAACCATGCCTTGGTCCCCCAAGGCAATCCAAAAAACACCCAAAATTGCCTTGGTCCGCCCTGTGGTTTTTGGGAACTTTCAAGTGGCCATAACTTTTTTTTTGAGACGGTCTACCCTAACTTTTCGCATTTTTTCACTCGAGTAAATCGACCACGCTGCGTCGAATGGTGTAATCAGATGTTCGATGCGAGAAGCGGAATACCCCTAACATTTAAGTGTGACCCACAGACAACAGACAGACAGAATCCAGCGCTATACAGCGGTACGTGACAATTCATCACAACGCCGATTCATCACAACGGACAATTCATCACAACTCCTTAAAAAGGGACAATTCATCACAACTCCTTAAAAAGGGACAATTCATCACAACCTTACCATTTGAACTGATGATCAAACAAAAAACTTTATTTTCTTCGAAAACCTATATCAAAGATTGATTTTTATTTTTTCCAACAAACATAACAACAAACACAACGACAAATTTAACCACACATTTACTGATCCATAACAATATTGTGGGCCAGCCCTCTCAAATATTCCATCAAATTTTCACCTTCGTAGAGACTCACTTTGCCCAGGATTCTTCTGTCTGCTTCTGTGTAGACCTTCCGCTTTTTTGGTGCTGCGACGTTGGCTAAGTACTCTTCATAACGCTTGTCGTGAGTTCGCTGAACTTTTTTGAGATCTTGGAGAAAACGAGCCACATTCGGATGATCCACGCCAAGAGCAGTGTGTAGTTGTTGTGTTCTGGAGAGCTTGAGAGAGAGAGATAGCAGAGCGAACCAACAAGATTTATAACAGCGGAACGAAAATGATCACAAATAACAATAGACGACACGAGTCAACAGAAGACTCGATGTCGTGTCACAACAATAATAGTTACGAATAATATTTCCACACAACAGTAGTCGGCGATGAGCAGCCTCTGCAAAGTTATTCGTTCGGTCTTCCCCAGCAAGAGTTCTCTCATAGCAGGACCACCAACGGACTGGGAACATTGGATTCCGATGCTGCAGAAATTGAAATCCTCTGTGCACTGCCTTGTCGTTGCCTTTTTCCGATTTGACCATGGTGATGTAGTCCTAGAAAAAACAAAAGCAGATAAGAATATTGGGAGATAAAACTCACGTTTTCTTCCATTATGGCTTGCACTTCGATTGGCTGTATCACCAGAGGAACTGGCGCCTGATTCAGAGCATTCTGCAGAATTCTCATTAGAGCATTTGCATCTAATCCCACAGCTTGACCAAGAGCACCGAAACTGAATCGACCATTGCGGAAGAAGTTGTTAGCGTCCATGTTCACTAGAAAGGTCAAATCAATGAGCGAAAAATTGAGGTGAATGAAAATGCAGAGAAAAAAAGAAAAAAGAAGAATCGCAAGTAACGTCACTAACAAGAAAAATGAGAAATAATAACTGACAGAAATCTGTTCAAGACAATTTTTTTTGACATTGTGATAAATTTTCCCATTTTTGTTTGATGTGATGAATTGTCCCTTTTTAAGGAGTTGTGATGAATTGTCCCTTTTTGAGGAGTTGTGATGAATTGTCCGTTGTGATGAATCGGCGTTGTGATGAATCGTCCGTATCCGCTATACAGGGTGTCAGAAAATAACGTATACGATTGATTTTATTTTTTCAGAACACAGCAAATAACAATAAAACAACAGAATTATTCGAAATGACCACCATTGGCATTGACACAGGCCTTCAGCCGCTTTGTATAGCAACGTAAGTATCGCAGCTCGTAATTCTTTCATTTTTACTGCTAAAAACCCGTAAAATAACAAAACAGCAACAAAAAAATCGCATAAAATCAATGGTACACCCTGTAGTAAAGGGGGAGGACTGTATCAGATAGCGCAAAATTGAGTGTGTCTATCAATAAATTACTAAAAAATCCAAAAAACAACTTTTTTTGAAACATTCTGGCCCCTATCTTGTTCAGCACAAAATTCTGAACAAAACGCTCCCATTAGCACAAACCGGCTTTTGGGTGTTAAAAATTATTTTACGAAAAAATTGATATCAAAATTATGCTGAGAACAACAGCCAACAAAAAACATCTATAAAGCCAAGCACTAAAGCAAAAAAATAATAACAAAAAAGTCATGCTCACTTGGAATAGAAGCGCAAAAATCGAGCCAACCTATCTTCATCATCCTCATCATCCAGTGTGATCACCTCACCAGTGTAATTATTGCTTGGCACCAGCTTTGGTTTCTTCAAAGAAGCAGGGACCACCTCTTCAAGCACCACCACATCCTGCTCCACATCACTTAAATGCTCCAAAGCCTGGTCCAGGGACTCCTCCTGACCATCCATTCTTCTCTGCATTTTGGGGCAGGGTGCTTGGTCCTCCAGCTGGGTGTTTAAATTGGTGTTCAACATGTGGGGCAGGTCCTGCCAGAAGTTGGAGGTGGTTGGCTGGGGCTGGTTGAAAGCTCCAAACAGGTGGGCCATGAACTCCTGCTTTTGTTGGAAGTTTTGGGAGGGCAGGAAGGAGGCTGGCAGAAAGTTGAATGGTTGTGGTTGCTGTTGGTTGGCTGGGTAGATGGTAGCTGTGGTTGGGGTGGAGCTGGATTGGCTAGAGGATCCAGCTGGCTGCTCCAAAGATATAGCTGCTGGAGTTGCTGGATGAGCATTAGCTGAAGGTCCAGTAGAGTCTAGGGAGCCACCTCGTCTGGTGGAAGAGCTGGAGATGCGCAAGCGCAGAGGTTCGATCAGTTGGCAGGAAAGTGGAAGGCGCTGTTCGTCTGATTCTGGGTTGGGTGCTGGATGTGAGGCACTGAAAAAATTAAAATTACTTGAGATTAGATCCAAAGTTGAGAAACTTTCTCGTAAAATTATGCTATCAATTTTGGATCTCAGCCTGACTCGAGCTAATTTTTTTGAATTACCTTAGTAATTTCCCTTCGTTACGAAATCTTGTTTTTACTCTTCGTCGAATGATTGCTTAAATTTAAGCCATAAATATGTAAAAGTTGGCGAGTAGCTAGGTTGAGAGTCTTCTTAAAAAATATTGGGTTGGTGCAAAATTAACGACGATTTTTTTAACAGAGTTTATTCAACGAAAACAGTAATTAACAAAAACATATATAAATGATCATTCGGGTGCATATTCACCATCCACTTCAATTACTGCTTCCCATTTGCTTCTTTTGGTGTTAAAAAAAAGCCACGATTCATCACCAGTGACGAAATTCCTTAAAAATGGCGTTTGCTCGTTCCGCTGCAGAAAATCGGTAAAAATTCGAACGCGATCAGCCTTGTTGTTGTCAGAGAGCTCATGGGGGACCCATCCTGCCAATTTCCACACTTTTTGAGGCGTCGAACAATCGTTGATTGATTGACATTGAAGTCTTCAGCCAGAATTCGCGTTGTCAGGCTTTCGTCTTCTTCCACGGCTGCCAGAAGTGCTTGATCGTCGAAATCCGATGGTTGTCCTCTTCCTTCTCCATCTTTGAGGGTAGTTTCACCAGCTTTGAACTTATTAAACCAGCGTTCCACTTGCCGAAAAGCTCGTTGAGATCGCGAAATGACTCTGCAGCCTTCCAACCTTTATCGAGGTGGTACAACATAGGTACAACCTTTTTCATAATATGACTATCAATACGCATTATACTAAACAAACATTAAACATTAAATTTATAAAAAAATAATTAACAAAACACCAATTATTATCAGAAAAAAATCGTCGTTAATTTTGCATCAACCCAATAGATCAAAACACAATGGCAAAAAATTTTCAATCAAAGTGCGTGGAAGAGAGAAAATACGGTAATTTAGATGTCATTTTCCAGTTTTGCTGTTAGTAAAATGGAAAGAAAAATTTGCGGGCTTTGAATGGTTGATTGTTAGAAACAAAGATTGTGACCGAAAATAGGACAAACCAGGTTAGAAACTGCACTTGCCTATAAATTTGACATTATTTAGCAGATTTTTTTCAGTTTTTTTAATGAAAAAAGCATTGATTTTTCTAAAAGGACCGCAAAAATACACGGCTTGAGTTCAGATAACTTTATATTCGTGTTTCTCGACCCTAATTTTATGAGACGTGTTTTTTGAATTCTGAGAAAAAAATTTCGAACCACAGGGGCTATCATGTTTTTTTAGTCAAAACTTTATAATTTAAATTGGCGTCTCTTGAATTTTAAGGTAATAATGGCTGCATAGGAGGCGAAGGGAATAAAAGGGGGCCACTAATCACACAGGGCCCACTAACAGGAAGATGTTGAACATAGTTTTGAATACTGGGGCCTACCGCATATAGAAACTCTGGTATGCATGCTTTTTCATGCATCCAGAGTCACTTTCGAGTGATTTGTGTCTAAGGTATGTGGGTGTGTGCATCTCAACTCCAAGCCCCTCCATCCATCCAGAGTCATTTTCGAGTGATTTGTGTCTAAGGTATGTGGGTGTGTGCATCTCAACTCCAAGCCCCTCCATCCATCCAGAGTCATTTTCGAGTGATTTGTGTCTAAGGTATGTGGGTGTGTGCATCTCAACTCCAAGCCCCTCCATCCATCCAGAGTCATTTTCGAGTGATTTGTGTCTAAGGTATGTGGGTGTGTGCATCTCAACTCCAAGCCCCTCCATCCATCCAGAGTCATTTTCGAGTGATTTGTGTCTAAGGTATGTGGGTGTGTGCATCTCAACTCCAAGCCCCTCCATCCATCCAGAGTCATTTTCGAGTGATTTGTGTCTAAGGTATGTGGGTGTGTGCATCTCAACTCCAAGCCCCTCCATCCATCAGAGTCATTTTCGAGTGATTTGTGTCTAAGGTATGTGGGTGTGTGCATCTCAACTCCAAGCCCCTCCATCCATCCAGAGTCATTTTCGAGTGATTTGTGTCTAAGGTATGTGGGTGTGTGCATCTCAACTCCAAGCCCCTCCATCCATCCAGAGTCATTTTCGAGTGATTTGTGTCTAAGGTATGTGGGTGTGTGCATCTCAACTCCAAGCCCCTCCATCCATCCAGAGTCATTTTCAGTGATTTGTGTCTAAGGTATGTGGGTGTGTGCATCTCAACTCCAAGCCCCTCCATCCATCCAGAGTCATTTTCGAGTGATTTGTGTCTAAGGTATGTGGGTGTGTGCATCTCAACTCCAAGCCCCTCCATCCATCCAGAGTCATTTTCGAGTGATTTGTGTCTAAGGTATGTGGGTGTGTGCATCTCAACTCCAAGCCCCTCCATCCATCCAGAGTCATTTTCGAGTGATTTGTGTCTAAGGTATGTGGGTGTGCATCTCAACTCCAAGCCCCCTCCATGCATCCAGAGTCATTTTCGAGTGATTTGTGTCTAAGGTACGTGGGTGTGCGCATCTCAACTCCAAGCCTCCGAAGGGGGCGCAAGGGGCTTGAGAGTTAGAGATGCGCGCACTCACTTACCTTAGACATTATTCCGAGAAGTACTCTTGATCATAAAATGCATATAGAGTCTCTTTTTTGCATAGTAAGGTAACTCTATTAAAAACCATGTTACCAACCCCCAGTGGTTCGAAATATTTTTTCTCTCAGAATCAAAAAACACACGGCTTTCTCATGAAATCCGTGTCGAGAAACACGAATATGAGGTTATCACCTCCATCCGAGCACTCTGCGTGGGGGGGATTCGTCACTGCAACCAAATACACTAGAAAACATCTTCCAAGTATCCAGCTACATAGAATTTTAATAAACACAAATCAATTTTCTCTAAAGCTAAATTCAAACCCAATTTAGCACCAACCTAACAGATGGAGAGCCATTTTTGGAAATGCCTCTTTTTTTAGCCAGTGCATGAAGTCTCGGTTTCTGCTCACACACCATAGAATTATTCATCAGTGGGTGTGGTTGTTGAAGAAAATTGGAAGTTGAGGGAAGCTGAGATACATCCAAATCTCTGCAAAACAAAAAGATATAGTAAAGCTGGGAAAACGCATGTGCGATAATAACTGTCTAATTTCAGACCACTTCAAAACCCTGGTGGAGAATATCACACTCCCCCCCCCCTATTTTTTTTAAACTCTATTATAAAGTTCTCAAATGTGTTCCCAAAATTATGAAAAAAGTGCTAAAGACATTTTTAAGTCCGCCCTAACACACTCTGATCTCGGTACGTGACAAAATTTGCCCGGACCTTAAAAGCGGTCAAAATTTGCCCGGAACTAAAATTTGGGCGTGCGGTCAATCCGTCCACAGTCAATCCGTACACGGTCAATTCTTCCACGGTCAATTCATGCGCAGATCAATTCATCCATAGGTCAATCCGTCCACAGTCAATTCGTCCACAGTCAATTCGTCCACAGTCAATCCGTCCACAGTCAATTCGACTAACACCTTAGTGCCTCTACCTAGGTACAACAACCTGAGCACCACCTGGACGCCCTAAGGAGCATAAAACTACTACAAAACTTAGGTTCTTGCAACTCAAATCGCTGTTTTAGCATTATAAAACCATCTTCAGGACACAACTTTCTGATTCTGGAGGTGGACTCATACATAGGAGGTACCAGGTGGTTTTCCCACCCACCCTGAAGCTTACTGCTCGACCTTCGACTTATGATTTGGGGTCGTGCACCTCGGAGTGAGTACTGTTCTTCAAGAAAATATAATGTCTGCTACCACCAGCATTCGAACTTGTAACCTCAAAAACTTGCAGGCCCCTCCAGATGGACGTCCAGCTGGACAATTGACTATAACCTAAAAGTTTGGCGACAGAAAAACCTTTTAATAATAATCAATGTATTCAAGACATCGTTTCAGTCAAGATAGAAATGATTATTTGCTCATTCAGAAAAATTCGCTTAAACTTTGGGTCACCTCGGAGTGGGTATCTGGCCAGAATATTGAGATTCTGGGAAAGTTGAGAAACATTGTTTTGGTCTTAACAAAAAGTGTTTTCAGCACACTATTTTGGGTTGAATAGTACAGTTGTTTCAGCCTTTAGATTGGGCATTTGGGCAATTTTACCAAAAATCAAAAAATTTTAGTTCCGGGCAAATTTTGGCCGTCTTTAAAGCCCGGGCGAATTTCGGTCCGGGCAAATTTTGGCGCGAGCAAATTTTTTCAGTGACCGCGCTGATCCACCCTGATCCTGAAAACCGTGGTGAAAAATGATTTTGAGAAATACTAGTATTTTTGGTAAATTGTTTTATTACTTGACCTAGGAAGTTTATTTTCAGACCCCTAAAAATCGGGAGATTCAGACTCTATCTTGTGTTTTTGGGGTGCTAGCAGAATTAGCAAATGCTGAATTGTTAGAGCTCGTGTGTGTTGAGAAAATGCGATAAACAGGTTCTTAAATTAGATCTTGGATGACAAAATTTTGCCGAGGTATGAACATAAGTTAAGCAGCCATCGTTTTAAAATGTCGGTTGTCTAACTAATAGTCATAAATTAGCAAAAAGACATCTCAAAAAAATTGTGCTAAAAATCCCAAAAACTTTTTAATCGCTCACCTATTAGATTGTTGCATTAGCCTATCATTGTTATTCATTGCCGTTTGTTGTTGGGGGTGGAAATAATGACGGAAGGGATTTTCAGCAGCTGATGATGATGCGGCAGAAGTGGATGCGCCCATGTAATCCAAAGGGCTGTTGTAGAAACTGGGGAATGGGTACTCCACTTTAGAAATAGGCTGCTGGGAATGGTTACTAGAAGTATATAGGCCAGTGTCTCCACCTCCTCCTCCCATACCATTACCACCATTTATCTGTGGGGCGGCTGTAAGGCTGGAAGGGAACAGAAAGGGGTTGCCATCTCCACCTCCTCCTGTCGAATCATTGGCCACCACTGCTGTGTCAGCCATTGAAATCGGCTAAATAGATAAACTGTAAAAAGATAGTTAACTATGGGGTTTGTTTACAAATAAATAGTCAACTGTGTAGAAACAAATATTTAGTAAAAATATTTGCATTATGATATAAAACAGTAAAATAAGAGGATAAAAATCGCGAAATTGGTTGTCTGTGGTATAGCTAAGTCAGAAAAAGCCTTGTACACAAAGGACGCATTTGGCTGTTGTATATTTGCCAATTATTATTTTACATTCAGAAGTACATCCACTATTAGTCAAAAAAATTCGGTACTGTGCGGAATTAAAAGTTGGATTAAAAAATCAATAAGGTTGCCGAGTACTCACAAATTTTCAAATCGGGTGCCCGATTTTAAGTATGATCCAAAAACTTTAAGTCGACTCGAAGGCTGAAATTTCTCGAGTTTCTAGTCGACTTACCCAAAGAACTGAACAAAATGGAGCAGCCACGAGGGAAGGGACGGAATTTCATCTTACCACTTTTTTGTTCTGATTTTTGATTTTTTAAAGTTTTGATTTTTTTACTTCCGGTTTCGATTTTGTTCTGACTTTTTTAGTCTTCCGTTCCATCCAAACACCGACATCTCTAGGGAAAATCAAAAAGGGGAAAAAGCTGTCACTCTTTTTTCTATTGGTGTGTATTCTGTGGCGCTTTACGGTCGAGCCTCGGTTTTACTGCCCCGTGTATAATAACAGGTTTGTTCTGATTTTGTTCCTTCTATACAACAACAAACGACACTCTTACTAGACTCACTTATTTTAATAATGAGCCACCCTCTGATTCAAAATCGTTCTTGGCATTGCGTTTTAACCCAATTTTCAATTACTTTTCTCAGCAAGTTACCACTCATTCTGTAGCTCATCTCACTGACTACAAAACGGGTGGTAACTGCCTGAGATGAATCTTTAAAAAGTGGGTTAAAAACGCAATACCAAGAACACGATTTTGAATCAGAGGGGGGTGGCTCTATTAGAGAAAGTAGATTTAATAGCCATATCAGGTACAAAATTTTGGATATGATAATTTATGATTGTGAAAAATCTGGCAAACTATCAAAAAGGCTAAAAACTACGAATTTTTTCGCTAACTTTAATAAGGCGCTTACAATGGAGGTGCGAGGTCGAGGTAAAACGGTGACTAGATCTCGCGTTTTTCATTGAAATGCCAAATCTGATATAGATGATCTATACCTAAAACCGAAAAGTAGATATAGGTCATCTATATCAGATTTGGCATTTCAATGAAAAATGCGAGATCTAGTCACCGTTTTACCTCGACCTCGCACCTCACACCTCCATTGTAATCGCGCCATATACAATTATCTGTAGAAAATATAATAAACCAAAAACCATTGATCACAAAGGAGGGGTTTTTAGGTTTTAGCAAATATATAGAATGTAATCAATCGAAACAGACTATTATTTTACATAAAATAGGCATTCACTCCAGTCACAAAATACTTTTTCAAAAAAGTCATTAGAACAAACTAAAGTACTAAAGTGTACAAAAACCACATCATGTACACAACTTGCACAAATAATTACAACTAAAATATTAATTGAATAAATGTTTGAAATTAACATACTTCATAGGGCGTCCCAAGAATTTGAGACAACTTGAAAGGTTATAACTTTTTTCTGGGTCAAATTCCGAAAATTTGTAAGCGTCAATCGACTTAGAAAAATAGGGCAGGACTGCAGTATATGTCATAGCTCAGAAATGGTCAGAAACATCTTTTTTCAAAGTTTTAGCACCTGAAACGTGCTTACAACACGTTTTTAGGGCGCGGACAGATGTTTCCGACCAGTTTTTTTTTTAAATTTTTTCGAACCATATACCTATATAAGAGCCTAACCTATATAAGAGTATTCTACTTCGTTTTGGTCACTGGAGCCAGGCAAAAAGAGTCCCTATCTGCATTTTCAATCAAGAGTCAATCTCGGAATTATGTCTAAGGTAAGTGAGTGCGCGCATCTCTAACCCACCAAGCCTTTCCAAGACAAACAATTTTTACGATTTGACGGGATAAATTACTAATTTAACGGGATATTTGAACCTTTTGATGGTGGAAAGTAACCACAGACCAGCCCTTTTCTAGTCAAATTAGACGAGTTTTTTAATTTCCCGCAAAAATCTGTTTGAAGCTCAAAATGCACTTTTTCGCGCGTTTTGAAAGGCCGTGAATCTAATATGCATAAATGCTGTAACGCACTAAATTTGAAAATGTCGAAAAATCACTCATACAAAAGCTTACTTTTCTCTCTCCTTTTTACAAAATATAGGTTATTTGCTAGATAAAAAAGATAGTGTACCGTATTTCCTCTGATAGCAGGACATGCTCTAATAAGCGGTCACCTTCGACTTTGAGTACCTATATCTTGGCCCAAAGAAAATATTTTGCAAAGAAAATATTTTCTTAACACACACAAGTTCTGCCGATTCCGCTTTTTAGATCTTGGATTTTCACTGGAAGATCTCCAGATCGACCTAAAATTTTCCCTATTTTCGGAGGGTTGAAAAATAACTGGACATTTTCTCTTATCAAAGGAAATACGGTAATGATATCGTGAGAAATAAAAATATGAAAAAAGTTCTGCGGACTTTCGTGCAATTGAACATTTTTTGTTTACGTTTTAGCTTTTTAATTTTCAGACATCCTAAGTGTTTTTGTCGACCTACTTTTCATCTTCTCGCAATAAGCAGCAGCATGGCCAAAGAATATAGAAGCAACAACAAGGTGGCCGAACTCCGAGTGCAGGTATTATTAAACTTTTAAATTATTTCGTACCTTAATTTTCTAACAAATTCAATTTACAGGTGGATGATATCAGATCGGTCATGTCGGACAATGTTCTCAAGATTCTGGAGCGAGGCGAGCGACTTCAAAACCTAGGCAGCCGTGCAGACGCCCTTCATGCCTCTTCTCAGGAGTTCCAGACAACAGCGCGCCGAATGCAGAACAAGATGTGGTGGGACAACATGAAGTGGGTGCTTATTCTCGGATTCGTGGGTCTGCTGATTCTCTTGTTCATTTATGCTAGCATCATTCATTGACTGTTTTTGTTCCGTTTTTTGCAGTGATCAGTGCACCTATTCGTTAATTGCCGATAATAAACCTTAGTGTTTCGAAATTTTTTGTCTGGATATTTTCTTTGTGTTCTTGTATCGGGAGGGATCATGGTGTTTTTGTTTATCGTGTTTTTGTCGCTGCTGAAGAATTGGGTGACCAGTTCGTTTTCTAAAAGTGTTTCCAAAATGAGAAGATTTTCTCTCTGAAAAAATGGTTAACTTAAAAATTTTCACTCAAAAAATAGTTATCACATTTTTCTCATTGAAAAAATAAGTTAGCTATCTTTTTAGTTAAAAAGCGGCTCTCGCTTGTTCTAGCCTTAAGTGTCATAGCCAAAACGATATATCTTTATTTTTTTGTGGTAGTGACAAAACAAATCTATAGATTTAACTGAAAACACGATTTTTGCTTGGTCCCCTTTGATTAGGGTCCGGGTCTGTGAATGGCCTCTGGATGCCCAGCACCCGAACCACAGGGTGTTGGCAAGCCGATGACCAAGCGAAAATTGTGTTTTTTACATTTTTTTAAATAATACAAAAAATTGTATATTTTTTGTAAGTCGATTGGCGCTCAAAGATTTTCAGAATTCAACCTAGAAACAAGTGATGGCCTTTCAAAGTGTTTAAATTTCTCGGGACACCCTGTGTATTCTCTTTCTCAGAAGTCGAAAATTATACCAATTATAGAATGCCTTGAGAGCTTACGAAAAAGTGCATAGCAAAAGAGAAAAATTGGGAGCTGACTGTAAAATTGAAGAAGCGAAAGATTCTTCTGAAAAGCATTATTATTCTATTGATGGGCTGAGACGACGAGAATTCGAGCCATTCTCAAAAGGTTACATTTTTCAGGCAGGGCAGTTCGTTTTTTTTTGAGATTTGGGATTAGAATCTTTAAAAATTTTGGAAACTTTGGGATGGAAACTTCGCTGAAATTTAAAAATTTGGAAAGATTTGAGATTGGGATTTTCAAAATTTGTGGGATTCCAATTCTGGGAATCCCGGAATACTCCAATCTCACGCTAGGCCTACACTTTTTCATTTGTGTTAAGAGGATTTTTAGAGAATCGGCTCTATATGCATCGGGGTGGCCCATGAAAAAAAGGTGCCTTAGTCCCCTGTTGTTTTTTTTCGCAAAAAAAAATTTCTTAGATTTTAAAAAGAGTATAAAGCCCTGTATAGATCCCTGATTTTTGAGCTACATTTTTTCATTTTTGTGGAGAATATTTTTTATAAAATCTGTGGTGTCTGATATTAGACATCCATCTATCCTCCATAACCAATCAATCAATGAACTAATCAGCCGAAAAAGAACCAAAAAAGTGCTAGCCACAGATTCAAGATAATAAAACATAGTCTCAATTTTCGAAATATATATTAACCACAAACACACACATAAACCAAGCAAATTTGAGGCATTATGATGATGAGGACATGTATGCGAACAAACCATTGAAAAATAAGAGGAGGACAGGCAAGTAACACAGTCCGCCAGCAACACAATTTCCCTTTTCTTCTCTGCTCCATTCCTACCCCTGCTCATCAGCCGGGCGCACCAGAGACTCCACTGGTCTGAAGCACTGGCTGCGGTCTGGAGTGGGGGGATCTGCTTGTCTGCTCCACTTGTCTAAGCCTCATTACTGTCTGCCCAACACTATTTTCATCATTTATCTGTTTCATTAGAGCGGAACCATTGCCCCTGAGACGCACAAATAGTGCAGCAGGAGGCAGGGTGCGTCTGCTGAGTCAAAGCCGAGGTCAGACAAAGATCTAATAGCAAATAGACTGATTGCTATTCACGGTCCTTGTTTAATTGCTATTGTGGCAAGGAAATTTCTTGAGACTTTGTTAGTGCACTGAATGAGTGTATTTCGGCACTGAAAGGGGGGGGGCGATGATGGCACGTTATAATATTTTGATCCATGTTTAACACGAGAAGGACGGGTGGTAAGGCCTTGACAGTTAGGCCCGGAATTTTACGCTGAACATGTTAGTGGAATTTTTTTTTAAGTCACTATTTGCTGGTCAAGTGCCCTTATGAACCAACCAAGTCAAAATTTTTGTGTACAGTCGACGCTTTCTATAACATACACCCCTAAAGTTCGTTCCCACCTTGGGTCCGACACTTTTTTAACCTGATTTCTGAAATGTTTTGACAAATGTGATTCGTCAGTCTAGTCGGAAATATCGCAAGGATTACGATTTCACCGATCGTTTTTGCAATTTACAATAGTTTTGCCAATAAGACCCGCGACGCTCTCTATAATCTTAAAAAGGTGTATCTTAGCGTCGCGCGTCTTACTGGCAAAACTATTGTAAATTGCAAAAACGATCGGCGAAACTAACGTAACTGATTTTATGCAACTTCAAAAGGGCAGATCTCGTCAACTTTTAAAACCAATTTTAGTGTTTTGTATTTTAAAAGAAAGCGCAGATCACGTGCAGATTCTTGTGCAGTTTTTCTTGCTCTTTCGAACAGTATCTTATATAGTATTTGGCATGTGTGGGTGGTTGGTTAACGCTTTTTCACTTCGAAGGCCAGAACGGGTCGTAGATAGCGAAATCACTTTTGTCGCTAATACCATCGTGTTTCCCAGAATGTCAGCTTTCGTTTAAAAAAAAGAACAGGCGAAAAATGAGTTCTAATAGGGGATATACCTATTTTTATGAATGAAGTCATAGCCCCTCATTGAAATTTCGAAATAACTGTACTATACAAATAACTGTACTGTACTTTACTATAGATGCGCCGATAGGCGCCTGTGGTCCCTTGTACATTAATATCTCAAAACATGACCTTAGCACATTTTTTCTGCAAATTTAAGTATTAACAACGTCTTCGAAAAATGACACAATTGTTTCTTTGAACTAAAATTTTCACATTTAATTGTCATAAAGATCTCAATGATATCTCATTTGAAAGCCCGTGATCTGCGCTTTATTTTAAAATACAAATCACTGAAATTGATATTAAAAATTGACGAGAAGTGCCCGTTTGAAGTTGCATAAAATCAGTTACGTAAAATTTTGACTTGGCTGGTTCGTAAGGGCATTTGACCAGCAAATAGTGACTTTTTTCAATTTTTTGTGTGTTCACCGTGAAATTTTGGGCCTAACTGTCAAGGGCTTACCACCCGTACTTCTCGTGTTAAAAGACTCCTAAGTAATTTTTGTAAGCCAAAATCCATAGAAAAGTTGTTTTCTGACACTTCCTACATAAAAAATTGATTTTCGAATTTCCGGGGCCAAATTTCACTATTTCACAGGAACCCCGAAAACTCGTTTTATCAGCGTGTTTTAGACGCTGAAAACAATAGAAAAGGCAAAAAACAGTGGTAAATCACTTAGCGAAAAAAAATTTGATCAAAATTTTACTTTTTGCCTTATGGGAACCAAATTAAATCAAAATTTTGGCGTTAGTATAGAATACCCCCCCCCAAAATCAGACCTTCTAAAAATCGTTGTAACTACCATTTGAACAAATAAGTTTAGGCTATCCTGTAGGCTCAGGGGTAGGCCAGCGTATGAAAGTTGTGACTAATAAGTGTTTTAACGCACTTTTTCTGGGGTCTGGAACATATATTTGGGTGCTCTTTACTTAGGCTTTTAGGTAGGCCAGCGTATGGTAGTTGTGACTAATAAGTGTTTGACGCAATTTTTCTGGGGTCTGGAACATATATTTGGGTGCTCTTTACTTAGCTTAGGGTAGGCCAGCGTATGGTAGTTGTGACTAATAAGTGTTTGACGCACTTTTCTGGGGTCGGGAACATATATTTGGGTGCTCTTTACTTAGCTTAGGTAGGCCAGCGTATGGAAGTTGTGACTAATAAGTGTTTGACGCACTTTTTCTGGGGTCTGAACATATATTTGGGTGCTCTTTACTTAGGCTTAGGTAGGCCAGCGTATGGAAGTTGTGACTAATAAGTGTTTGACGCACTTTTTCTGGGGTCTGGAACATATATTTGGGTGCTCTTTACTTAGGCTTAGGGTAGGCCAGCGTATGGAAGTTGTGACTAATAAGTGTTTGACGCACTTTTCTGGGGTCTGGAACATATATTTGGGTGCTCTTTACTTAGGCTTAGGGGTAGGCCAGCGTATGGAAGTTGTGACTAATAAGTGTTTTACGCACTTTTCTGGGGTCTGGAACATATATTTGGGTGCTCTTTACTTAGGCTTAGGGGTAGGCCAGCGTATGGAAGTTGTGACTAATAAGTGTTTTACGCACTTTTCTGGGGTCTGGAACATATATTTGGGTGCTCTTTACTTAGGCTTAGGGTAGGCCAGCGTATGGAAGTTGTGACTAATAAGTGTTTTACGCACTTTTTCTGGGGTCTGGAACATATATTTGGGTGCTCTTTACTTAGGCTTAGGGTAGGCCAAAGGAATGGAAGTTGTGACTAATAAGTGTTTGACGCACTTTTTCTGGGGTCTGGAACATATATTTGGGTGCTCTTACTTAGGCTTAGGGTAGCCAGCGTATGGAAGTTGGTGACTAATAAGTGTTTTACGCACTTTTCTGGGGTCTGGAACATATATTTGGGTGCTCTTTACTTAGGCTTAGGGTAGGCCAGCGTATGGAAGTTGTGACTAATAAGTGTTTTACGCACTTTTTCTGGGGTCTGGAACATATATTTGGGTGCTCTTTACTTAGGCTTAGGGGTAGGGCGTATGGTAGTTGTGACTAATAAGTGTTTGACGCACTTTTCTGGGTCTGGAACATATATTTGGGTGCTCTTTACTTAGGCTTAGGGTAGGCCAGCGTATGGAAGTTGTGACTAAGTGTTTGACGCACTTTTTCTGGGGTCTGGAACATATATTTGGGTGCTCTTTACTTAGGCTTAGGGGTAGGCCAGCGTATGGAAGTTGTGACTAATAAGTGTTTTACGCACTTTTCTGGGTCTGGAACATATATTTGGGTGCTCTTACTTAGCTTAGGGGTAGGCCAGCGTATGGAAGTTGTGACTAATAAGTGTTTTACGCACTTTTCTGGGGTCTGGAACATATATTTGGGTGCTCTTTACTTAGGCTTAGGGGTAGGCCAGCGTATGGAAGTTGTGACTAATAAGTGTTTGACGCACTTTTTCTGGGGTCTGAACATATATTTGGGTGCTCTTTACTTAGGCTTAGGTAGGCCAGCGTATGGAAGTTGTGACTAATAAGTGTTTTACGCACTTTTCTGGGGTCTGGAACATATATTTGGGTGCTCTTACTTAGCTTAGGGGTAGGCCAGCGTATGGAAGTTGTGACTAATAAGTGTTTTACGCACTTTTTCTGGGGTCTGAACATATATTTGGGTGCTCTTACTTAGGCTTAGGGTAGGCCAGCGTATGGAAGTTGTGACTAATAAGTGTTTGACGCACTTTTCTGGGGTCTGGAACATATATTTGGGTGCTCTTTACTTAGGCTTAGGGGTAGGCCAGCGTATGGAAGTTGTGACTAATAAGTGTTTTACGCACTTTTTCTGGGGTCTGGAACATATATTTGGGTACTTTTTACTTAAGTTTCAAAAGGCATAAGTTTGGGTGGGGGGAAGTATTCTATACTAGGGTCAAAATTTTGATCAAATTTTTTTTTTCAAAAATCGATTTTTTATGTAGGAGGTGTCAGAAAACAACTTTGGTTTTGGATTTTAAAAATTACTTAAGAGTTGTTTAAACGTGATTGACAAAATTTTATAAAATGCGCCCCAATTGAACAACATTCCAATTTCTTTTAACAAGTAAAAGCAGCTTTATGGAAAGAAATAATACCTAATCAAAATAGTTATCTCACTCTTCACTCACATTATGCGGAGAGAGAACAGAAGGGGGTGGAGAATATAATGATCGATTAAAATAGGAGAAGCTAGGTGCACACCAAGTTCCTTCTTGACTAGTCTATCTAAGTTATTACTAGAACAACACCACATTTGCACACACACACAGCTGACTAGCACGCAAGACGAGCAGACATTGCAGAGGAAGATGGCATGAAATGCGAAAAAAATTTCACAGGAGAAAATTTTTCTTATTAGTAAGAGCGCAAAATATTTTTGAAGCTGAGTAGTTAGTAAGATGGCAAACTTCGTGAATTTCAAAACAATCTCTAGCAAAGCTGGCAATTAAAGGATTTCAGAAATCAAAAAGAGGAACGTTCTCGTACCAGGGGTGGGACGGAATTCCGATTTCCGTCTTCCGATTTCCGGCACTTTTTTCATTCCGACTTCCGATTTTGAAAATTTTTTTCTTCCGGTTCCGATTTTTGTTCCGACTTTTTTTGTCTTCCGTCCCACCCCTGTCTCGTACTATGCCCTACCAGCATACAATATACCGTAAATTCTGTAATTAAGCGTCCACTCCCTAATAAGCGTCCACGTCCGACTTTGAAGACCTATATCTCAGCCTAGAATAATATTTTGCAAAGCTGTTTTTTGCGTTTTCTTAACTCCCACGAGCTCTACCGATTCCGCTTTTTCGATTTTGGATTTTCACACAAAAATTTTGAGATTGACCCCTAAATTTTCAGATTTTTGCGGGTTTGAAAAATAAGCGCCCATGGGCGCTTAATAAAAATATACGGTATGCGTTTGGATATGGCGTGTTTTCCTATCTTTTTTAATGCAATAATTGACCTATTTTCTATGCACAACTCAGTGTGTTACTGTCAAACTTGTGCAGAATTAAAAGTCGGACCGGATATATAAATATTAAAATCATGAAATTTTTTCAAAAATGCCCAAAAATTGAACGCCTCAATATTTTTTTGAGTATCGAGTTTTTTTTTGAAATTTTGCGATTCTTCTATTGATGTTCCCAATCCAATTTTTAATTCTGCACAGGTTTTTCTGACATTACAACAATGAGTTGTTTTATAAAAGTGAATCAACTATTGAGTTTATAATAAAGATATAAATAAACTCCGACGAAATCTTCACCTGGGTCCGACATTTAGCTCGATTTCGAAGCCTTGCCAGTTAGCCGTTGGTCAGTTCAGTCCGAACATTAGCGACTCTGATTTTCCGATCGTTTTTGTAATGACACAGTTTTGTCAGAATTGCGGGTACTCGATTTAACGACACCCCCATTTTGAAAAAGGGGTGCCACAAATCGAGTACCGCGTGGCTTTTTGCAAAACTGTTGTCATTTACAAAGCGATCGGCAAAATCAGAGTCCTTGCGATGTTTCGGACTGAACTGACCAAAGACAACTGTCAAAAAGGCTTCAGAAATCGAGCTAAAAAGTGTCGGACCTGCGTGGGAACGAACTTTTCGGGTGTCGCAAATCGAGGTTTGACTGTATTAGACACATGGTTCGCAAATCTACAAATTTGTAGATTTCTACAAAATGAATTCAAACAAGAATTAATTAAAAACCTCACAAAATTTTCACAAAAATCTACAAAATTTTTGTAGATTTTTGTAGATTTTATTTTTTATACATTTTACTATCACCTGATTTGTGTACTTTTATATACCCATTAGCTATGTTTGGCTCAACACTTATTGTCTTTACTGACTGTTACCATGTTTACTGGCTGATTTAGTTTATTTAGTCAAGATTTCGATGCAGCAAACAGTTGAACTAACAGAACTTGGTCATGAAGTCTGGTCGGAAGAAGAAGCTGTCGACCAAAAGACCAAAAAGGCTAGACGCTCAAAGGTATTCTATAGTTTTGATTTTGTAGGTTTTCTGAAAAACGTAAGTGGTTGCAGGTGGAGTTTGATAGCAGTGTTCATCAAACATCTCCATGGAAGAGCAAAGATATGGATATCGTTTCGACTTAGTCATGATAAAGCAAGTGGCGAAGAACTGGATATTGTAGTGCAACATGTGTTCAAGAACGTTTAACAAATGTGGTACCGGAGGACTGAAGTAAGAAACAAGTAGGAAACATCATCTAAAGTAACTTAATTATTTTCAGAGCTCATGCAGCTTTTCACGTAAGCAATGTGGTCGACCCTCGAAAAAGATTCGAAGATTCGCTATTGAAGTTCGTTATTTGTTCTGCTCAGCCATTCTACTTGGTAAACAATAAAAGCTTCATCGAATTTTTAGATTCTTTCCAAACACTAGTGTAAGTTGTGATAAATAACTGTATCATTGATTCACATTTACAATTTTAGAATTGAAAATACTAAGAACAACGTGCTTAAACAATCCAAAGAATTGCTTCCTTCGTCCAACACTGTGAGCAGTCGGATTGACAAGGCCTGCGAAAATGTTCAGAGTGAGGTCAGTATGAAAATTTCAAATCTAGTGCTTTTTGATGGTGGTCATACTCTCGACTTTGCGAAGAACCGAGTAGATTATCTTGCTGTAACTGGACATTATAGTGGAAAGAATTGGTTTGTGAACTCTGTTATCTTCCTAATTTATCATGCGTTCTTTAGGCAAAAAACTAATCTTGTTTTGATGTTTGAACCAGTGCCTGAATGCAGAAAACAGCTGTCAATGTTCGTCTGCTGGTGGAATCAAAGCTTGCTGAATTAGGACTTAACCAATGGGCAAAAGTGTTTGTCACGACTGATGAGGGTAGCAATGTCAATGCCATCGGAGGAGTGAACCATCAAGCATGTTTGTGTCATATTGGGGCTACAATTGCTAAACGCTGCTGCATTCTTTACAAAGATTCTTCTCTCTCAAGTGGAGTAAAGGAAAATTGCGCTGAAGTGAACCGTTGTTTAAATGAGATAGAAAAATTAGTGATAAAGATAAGGTTTGACTCACTGCTTACTTTTTTCTTACAATTTATTGGTTTTCTAGACAAGTAGAGGAAGTGAGATCTGCTGCAAGCGAAGCGCTTAGGCTCCCTGTTCAGACAAGATGGTTAAGCTATTATGATATGCTGGTCTCTATTAGAAACAAAAAATATTTGCTGGAG
This sequence comes from Ditylenchus weischeri, assembly GCA_029231635.1. Classification (NCBI taxonomy): domain Eukaryota; kingdom Metazoa; phylum Nematoda; class Chromadorea; order Rhabditida; family Anguinidae; genus Ditylenchus; species Ditylenchus weischeri. The sequence goes on along the minus strand of JAMRYI010000586.1, from coordinate 52,395 downwards.
CCTTTCGAAGGCAGAAATACGTTGGTGTCAGATCTCCTTTCGATTGTCTCATCAAACTGTGTCAAAGCTTACCTAGATGTATTGGAACCAATATCTGAAATGGTTATTGATCTCCAGGTTAGCTTGAGATAATTGTCGGTATTTTTTTTCAAGTTTAAGGCAGAGAAGGAGCCAACTTCAAACAAAATTCTTGGTCATGCAATCTCTATTTGGGCGCATTTGAATGAACACAAAACCCTGGCCAATAGATCTTCGCTCTATCATGTTTGCTTAGGCTTCAAGTATAATTTTTATCGTATTCTTTATTTTGCCATAATTGTTTTTCCAAGTTCCAGATGAAAAAAATGGTGGTTAATGAAGCTCGTTTTCTGACACCAGATGATGTTCCTCAATCGGTTAGGTCAGTTCGGTCGCCGAAATTTGCTCAAGCTGTGCAAAATGTAATCAAAAAGGAGATCAATAGCTACACACAGCTCATTTCTATCGGTGAGAGCCCGTTAGATTTTTGGCGCGACCATGAAAGGGTAACAAAACCGTTTTCCACAAAATATCCTGAAGTAAACTTTTTCAGTATTTTCTGCATCTTGCCCCATTAGCTCGACTGGCTCTCTCTGTGCAGGCATCTTCAGCGCCCAGTGAAAGAGCATTCAAGGAGCTTCGATGCATCATGGTGGACTTTACTCGTAACAAAATGTCAGCAAAAAAAGTAGCATCCCTAATTCATATGAGAACATCTTTTTTGAGAAAGGAATGATCATTGAATATATCGAATATTTAAGTCGTTTTGTTGTTAGTGATTTCAATGAATAAATTCGGCTTAGGAAACTTGTATTGAGATGAGTTGATCTTTGTGTTTTGGGGAATTTTATACATGGTAATAAGGAAAAATGATACACTGATATTCACCTTGAAAACCGTTTACCCAAAGTGTTACCCGGCCCAATAATATGCAGGTATATCATCTAGAGTAGGTAGGTAAAAACCTAACATGAGTAAGTAACCTAACAAGATTCTTGGAGTATACGTCGTCGAATACGTCAGAGAATATTTCGCTTTGAGAAAACGGATTACAGGGGACGGCTTTTGGAAAAAACTTTACGTATTTGACTAACACATAATAAATTTGATGCAAGAAAGGCTAAACAGGTAAAAAATATAAGCCTACACGTCTCTACACAAATCTACAAAAGTTTGTTTAAATCTACAAAAAATCTACAAAAATTTTGTAGATTTTTTGTAGATTTTTTTGAACGTAACGCCAAAAGCGATTTTGTAGAAATCTACAAATTTGTAGATTTTGCGAACCATGACTAGACAGCCAAATTCATCTATTATAGGCAGGCTCTCGCATATAAACAATTAAAAATTTGTCTGGTTGTGGATTTAAATTTACAATTTGAGAAAATTTCTAAGCACTATGCACCGAATAAATTAAATTTTGTATAGAAAACACAATTGACTTGGGGTTGAGCAAAAGGTTCTAGCTAAAAAGGAAAAATCATGAGCAGATCTGGCAATCAATTTAAACACGCAACTAAGTTTAGCTCTTCAAATCGAACCAACCAAGGTATCAATTTGTGTATCCCATTTTTGTTGATGTTCTAAATGCGTTGTCAGGATGGTGGGATGCAAATTAAGACAAGGAGGATCAGGCACGTGAGGCAGCACAACTAAATGCACTTTTCTGCCCTAGAACACACAAAGCTATAGTTACAGGAAGTGATTGGCTCAAGAATTCATGAGTGTATAAAATTGACAGTATACCAAGTGCGAATGGAAGGATCCACTTGGCATGACCCCTCAAATAACCTCAAATAACCAACCACAGGTTATTTGAGGGGGGTTATTTGGGGTATGTTTTTCAGGGTATATTATGTCTTGAAAGGATGTCATGTTATGTCAAAAGTTTGACCTCTCCATCCACCTTGAGCGTAGGCACCCTAATTTCTAAGCACTAGGGATTCTTCTCCATGTGGTTACCCAGCTTGAAGAAAAAGCATGACCTCAAATAACCCCCCCTCAAATAATCCGAGATATTTTGTCCTGAAGGGAAGTCATGTTATGTCAAAAGTTTGACCTCTCCATCCACCTCGAGCTTAGGTACCCACCCAACGGGTATCCATATCCAGAACCTGAAAATTCTAAATTTTTAGACAAATTAAATAAAACCATTGTATCCTACCCAAAGCCATGCGTTGAACACGGTTTGATAACTGCAAAACAACGAATTTCTCACCCAAAACTTCGATATCAGAATAGTCACCTATTCTGGGTGGGATTTTTTCAAAACTCGAATGTCTGACTGTGTTTAGACATTCCATGCCAGTATCTTCAGTTTCCCTGAACCATTCTGTAGGAGGACGCAAGATCAGCTCACCTAAGAGAAGAGTACCCAAGAAGGAGGCAGCCAGGATAGGGGATCCTAGGAGGGGAGTACCAAGGCGGTGTTGATTAGATGAGGAGTATCTAGGAGGTTGGTAACCAAGAGTGGGTAAATAAGAGGGTGTACCCAAGAGAAGGGTACCCATGAGGGGGTGCCCAGGTAGGTTTACCCAGGGGGAGGTACCCAGGTGATGGTACCTAGGTGAGAAGCGCTTATGCACTTAGGGGGGAGGGGGGTGCACTTGGGCTTTTATGTATAAATTTTTTTGTTTATTCAAACACTTTTTCTTTACTTTTTTGTAACAATTGTTGCTTTTTTGGAAACGTGTTTAAATCCGTCTTAACACACGCTCGTCTATCCTCCGTCTAAGCCAGGGCTCCCACCCTCGCTGATTTCTCAGCGATTCGCTGATTTTGAGGCCGGAGTGCTGATGAAAAAATAAATTCGCTGATTCGCTGATATTCGCTGATTTTGATAATTTTCGCTGATTTTCGCTGATTTTTGAATTATCTTCGTTTTTTGAATTGGCGCCTCTGTTCATTCACATTTCAGTCAATGTTTTGTCGTTTTCCTATTTTTCGCTCAATTTTTTCTTAATTGCTTCAGCGTTTGTTATGTTTTCTAAAGTGTTTCGGGCTGAAGCCCGAAACAGTTAAATGTCTTCTTCAAACAAATGTCGATTTTGATTTTTCGTGCACTGAAATGTTCCAGATGCTTTTGAATGATAGAAACTTGTTAACTGAAATTCGAGAAGGTAAAAAATATGATGTTTAGCATTGTGCTGATGATTTGTTGTTGAATTACGCCGTAATTCAACGGTGAATAAAGTAATTATTACGGTGAATAAAGGTACTTTTCGAAAATTTGCTGATTTTTGGTGCTGATTGCTGATTTTATAAATAAATTCGCTGATTTTCAAAAAATTTCGATGGGAGCCCTGGTCTAAGCGAAAGCTTAATTCGGTTCGGTTTTTCTATGGTTGTCAAATGGCGAATTGCCCGGTGGGGGGGTTCCCCGATTTGCAACTATCGGGGTAATTCGACTTTTTTTAGCGCCAAATTCGGAATCAGCAAACCCAATTATCCCTAGACACTGGTCAAACAAGCCAAAATAAGTAAGGTGCCACTAGGTGGAATCGAACCTGCGCACCATTTTGGGCCATAAAACACAAACGCTTATCCACTGCGCCACTTTTTCAGACCTAAGTAGCTTGCCCCCTTAAGCAGAGTTTCGCTGTATTGATGTACTGTACTATGATCTTCTCAGTTTGGGAGTTATCGTTCAAAAATCTGGTTTTCGGTTCACCGACTGGATTCTACAATATCCGTAATTATCAAAAAAAATTATTTGGTTTTGCAATCAGTCAGCTAAAACGGGTCTTATCAGTGCAACACCTTTGTATTTGGCCAAAGAAAAATCTACTCTTTTTGTTATTGTAAACGCTCTTTGTCTCGCTAAACTTATATAGCCCGTAATGAAACTTGTTGATAAAATTTTCTTCCTTCTGGTTTCCAACTTTTATTATGTCCAAATTTACGCCAGCCAACAGTTTGAATTGAAGAAGCAAACAAGCAGCCAACCTCTAATTAACTATGGCGATGAGTTCTGCTTGGTCAACGTCAGTCTGGGAACACCCCCTCAACATTCTTTGCTAAGGTTGTCCACTGGCTACTCTGATCTCTGGATCTACGACTCTGAATAGAAATTTGTTTCACTACTACACACACAATTCTGTTAGCCTGTCCACCAACGGTACTAGTTTAAGCATTGCTTACGAGGAGGAAACAGTAGATGGTCAGATCTACACCGGCAATATTACGGTTTGACTGAAATGAAACCAAAAATATATTTGTATTTGATAAATACTATTCGTTTAGGCTGGCATATTATTTAGCACAAATCAGACATTTGTGTTAGTCGATAATTCACACTTACATTTTTACGACAACATGCCTATGGATGGGACATGGGACTTGGTCGGCCCATATTATCGGAAACACATGCAATCCCTCCTCTGCAAAATTTTTTTAGCCAACTGCAAGCCATACAAAACCATACAAAACCATCCATACAAAACCATCTATGAAAAATCAAAAAATTTAGATCTATCCCACCTTGACTCTGCTTGCAAGAGATCTACTTGCTATACCAGCAACTACAGCTGCAGTTGAGCGATTACTTAGTATCATGGGCATGCTTTCTGCTGGACGAAAAAAATCCACTGGTTCAAAAATTTTGAAAAGCAAAACTCTTTTAAATTATAATGAAAAAATAATTAGCATTTGAATAATTTGACAATATTACTTTGCTTTGATCTAACATTCAGATTTTTTTTTCTATCAGATCAATAAACTATCTAATGTTTTTTAGAACTTTAAATTATCCAAGCAGTGTCACTTGTCGCCGGTGCTAGCGCCGGCGCGCCGCCGGTTAAAATTAGCTAATTTAGAGCGCCGGCGGCGAAATTTTTCAGATGCCGGCGCTGCAGCCGGCGCCGGCGGCAATTTAAAAAAATCGCCGGCGCTTTTTTTTTTCGGCGAGCGTGCAGGTATGCTCTTGCCGCCTTAAGAAAATTAAAAATAAATTCTCCACCACTACTTACTTGGGGAGAATTGACTTAACTCGAAAAAAAACTTGTGATATGCAACAACAAGAACGAACATCAGCACACCCAGAACATTCACCATAATCCCTGAACAATTCAGTTATTTTTATTCCAAACAAGTATCACGTTTACAGAAGCCAAACCTAAATTCTGATCCGAGATCATTGCTTTGAAACTGGAGGCCTTGAGCGGTATATATTCTAAAATACCCACTATTAAAATTACCGTGAAAAACTGTATTCATCCGGCATGACGTATTATTTTTCAACCCCCTCGATAATCAAAAAATTTTGAAGTCGATATAGAGATTTACTGATTGCTCTGCCAAAAATAAGAGAAACGGATTGGGTAGAGCACATAGGAGTTACGAAAACGCAATTAAAATTTAATATTCGAAAAATATTAATTCCAGGCTGATATACAAGTACTCAATGTCGAGGGGGCCCGTTTATTAGAGAAAGACCGGTTTAAAAGTAATACGATAATTTGTGGGCAAAAGCTACTTGAAAAAAGCTACAAAAACAATAGACAGTTAATATTAATAAACACACTAAAAATGTAATGAGCAAAACAAGTTGCAGAAACAGTGACACTATTCAAGATAGAACTTTATTTACCTCAGTGAACTACTCAGTCAAAGTCAAGAACAAAATACACAAAAGAGAGAACTAGAGAATAGATATTACATGAATATCATTGCTGCTTGTAGACAGAGGAGTTTCTTCGAAGTCTCGCAGCAATATCTTGGCCTACACCTTCGAGGCCTGGAGCGAGGGAACCACTTTGAAACACAGTCAGAATTCCTCCCAACACTTTCAGATTCTTCGTCACACTTCTCATGTTCTTGGCACAAGGTTGAGTGTCAGCGGCATAGAATTTCGGCATCATCTAACAGAACTTATAGATCATCGGATGCTACAATGAGTGAGTAATGAGAAGAAAAGGTAAAAAATACATGAAAATTTACGATGTAGCTACTCTTCTCAAGATCGTCATAGGTCAGAATTCTGTTCAGCGATTCCTTCCACAGCTCCACGCACTTTTCAACTTCCGTTAGTGATTTGCATCCAAGCAGCTGCATTCTCGTCTTGGTAATCAGTTGATCGATCTAAATTTGAAATCAGATTCTTTCAAAACGGTAATGGCATGTACATACGTGAGTTTGCAGAACGGCGATGATGGACAGAGAGCGCATAGAACTGTGAAGCAACAGACGTTTCTTTCTAGATTCACCGTCGCCATTAACAGACACAGACTGCACGCTACCTCAACGAGGATTCTTATCTCCTACAACTTCTCAAGGCACTCGGAAAATTTGTTAATCAAGTCAGCATCATGCTTCACAGGGACAATTATAATTGCTAATTAGCATACACTGCATAGTAAGACTTACTTGCAAAGCTCATAAGCAAGATCAATTTCACGAAGCACGGGTCTTCTAGTCTTCTAGCAGCTTTTTGATGGAAAAGAAACAAGTTTCGTTGTCGAAAGGCATTCTTCTTGCTTGTTATTCAAAGAAAACTGAAATTCAGATATGTAAAATTATTACTGAAGATGAATAATAGTGGAATCTGAGATACATGCCAGAGAATATAAGTCGGAGTATATATTGGGTATTGGGTATGAGTTTCAGGAACGCTCGTGTGACTTTTTTTGTGCAATTTTTAAAATCTGATCTTTATGACCAGATCTTTATGAACTGAGTTGTTACACAGTTAACTCGAAACAAGCGAAACAACTCGAAAAACTCGAAAAAGTTCAAACTATTTCCAATCAAATATATAAGTTAGTAAATTAAATTCAGTGGTTGACGCTCCCATTCTTTTATTATTTAATTATCAATTTTTTTTGTTTAGTTTTTCTCCTCATCAGAAACTCTCAAGTCAATTGGTAAAAAAGCAAACCGCTCAACCTGCAAGATGGTCGTTTTTCAGTGCTCTTTCGCTTTCACTAAGTATCAGTTATTCAGCTCAAATACTCGAGAAGAATGGCTCGCAAGGTGGAAGTATTCATGAATGACTAAAGGATGACCTGAATGGTGGTATTTTATTGCATGTGTCACTGTGACTGAAGTTTATCGTCTTAAATGAAATATGTCTAGTCATATATTTTGCATGCATTATTGTTTGGTTGCACTGTCATTGTTGGTTCTGTTTGCAATAAAGTTTTGTCTTATTTTATTTTTGTCGTTGCAAATTTGTACGGTCGGTTAACCGAAGCGGACCGATTTTTGACAAATTAGACCGGAACGAAAACCGGGTGCATTGAAAATGTGATAAACGAACCGACCGATTACGAAATTAACCAACCGTATCCTACCCCATTTTATATGTGTTAATTTTGCAGACCCCGTTATTTGATTCTAGCGAGTATTACGCCCTATGAATCTGATGTACCTATAATTTGCCATTAGACTTTAAATCATAAGTATATCGTAAGTATACTTGACTAAATAGCCGTAAGTAGTCCAGATAGTGTGTATTAATCTATATACCTAATAATTATGTAGAACGTTTTTGTACAAATGATTTACTCACCTTAACTACATAGTTGTTCTTATGTCATGGCCTGGTTTACCTGCCTCCGAATGGGGCGTTGGATGCTTGATGGGTCATAGATGCGCGCACTCAAAAATGGTAAAGCATTCGAAAGGTCGAAAAATCAAAGTTCCGAAAACTCAATTTTCTATTGACCAGAACTTAAAAACAATGCCTTTTTCGAAGTTCTGAGGTGACTTTATGTGGTTTTTGGTAACTATTTTCAGGAAACAATAAATAATCAGAACCTCAAAGGCCGAATCTCAAAAGAACATTACGAACAACAGCTCGAAGGAACAAAACGCCAAAATGTCGATGAATGCACCTGTCGATGAATTCACCTGTCGATGAATTCACCTGTCGATGAATTCACTTTCGATGAATTCACCTAATGCCCCATGGACCAGGGCTCTTATGTCAAAATTTAAAAATTCAGGACATTTCGCCAAAAAATAAGATTTATGGTCCGAAAATCAGGACATTTCCAATATTACGCTAAAATCTGTTTCAAACACTTTATTTGTACATGAAGTCATAACAAAATCTAACAACCAAAGCAAGTGAGATTCAAAAATATTTATCTTCGCCCTGAATTTTGTTTCGCAACTCGCTATTCTTCAGGATCAAATTGTAGACGTCGGCGCAGGTGATATCGAAATTGACCCGAACTTGTAGAAGCGCTTTACCAGTTTCGACCTTGAGAGAGCTCCTAGTATCCGTCCACTGAGCTTTGCACAACGAAAAAAACGCGCTCCACGAAAGCATTTGCCAGTTGGATTGAGAGGATTATGCTGACAAGTTTGTAGAGGCACGGAAGAGAATCGTTGTCCTAAAAAGAAGCAATTCAAAAACCCTTCCCGGAATTATTGTGCCTCACCTTGAATTTGCGCAATTTGATTTCGCGCAATCGTCCGCTGCCCGATTATTTTTACTTTTAGCTCCTGCAAACCGAAAATTTTAACATTTTACACAAACAAAAGTTTTTATTCAAAGTAAGCGCGTACATTTGCGACAAAAATGAATAACTAATACTTGAAGTTAAGCAGTGGCAGATTCGTGTTCAAAAAAATCAGCATCTCTGCATTCTCCGCTTTGAGACTTGACCGTCTGTAGTCGAAAACATCGCGGGCGACCAAGAAAAGTTGTTCACTAGGCTGACTTAGGCGCCCCTCCCCCCCCCTGATTTAAAATCGTGTTTTTCGGCATTGTGTTTTTGATCCATTTTTATCACTTCTCTCAGGCAAGTTACCAATCATCTCATAGCTCATCTTTCTAGCTACAAAATGGGTGGTAACTTGCCAGGGAGAAGCGATCTAAAAGCTCATCAAAAACGCACGTTTATCAAAAACGCGCTCCACGAATATCCAAGATAAAATATCGATCTTCATACCAAAAACTTGTCAGAATTGGCTGTTTGAGATCAAAAATTTGAGTTTTCGTCATTTTCTGGATTTTAAAATCGATTTAGTGATGATAAAAGGTGAATCGCATGCATGACTCTATTTTTCTTCAATCACCCAATCAAATCCAGCTATAAAATGGCAATAAAATAAAGAAAATGACCAAAATATGAAGCAAAGCCTTTCATAACTCATATTACAGCATTGACAACTCTTTTTGTTTAAATTTAAGATTGAGACCGTACACCTTTAAATATTTTTGTTTAAAACATGATAAATTTTTTTATGTAACAAGTGAACTAAAATAGCAAATAAGTTAAAACTACAGGGTAGCGCAACTTTTTTGCCCTATTTATTTTTTGCCATAACTTTTTGAAATTTTGTTGTTTCGACGAGATCTTTTTTTTTGTTAGATAGAGGAGACTCTGGCAAATTTTTTGGTACCAAACATTTGTAATAACATTTTATTCATCATGACGATAATCAACAAAAAGGAATCAACAACAATTTATGAGAACGTTCAAATTTTTAATCTGCGTATTCTTGCTCTGTGCTTCTTCCATTGACGGCCAGGCAATATTCTAGACGATGTTCATAGGCTCTAATTGCTCTGTTGATCATCTCCTGAGGCAGCTCGGCGAAGGCTTGTTCGATTCTTGTCCGGAGCATATCCCTGTTAGCGATTGGTGTTGTGCAGACCCTGCTTTTGATCCAGCCCAGAGAAAGAAGTCACATGGCGTCAAGTCAGGCGAATAAGGTGGCCAAGCAAGAGGAGCAGGAGAAGTCGGCGATCCACGACCCCTCGAAGAGGAAACGTCTCATCAAGCCAATTTCTAACAGCAACGGCCCAGTGCGGTGGCGCCCCATCTTGCATGAACACAATTTCATTGAATTGACATTTTTAGAAAGGTCGTAATTGTCAACAAAGCTAACATGAAAAAATGAATGTTTGGCACCAAAAAATTTGCCCGAATCTCCTCTATCTAACAAAAAAAAGATCTCATCAAAACAACAAAAATTCAAAAAGTTATGGCAAAAATTAACTAGGGCGAAAAAGTTGCGCCACCCTGTAAATTTCACTCGAATCTGCATACATGCATACATACTAAAGCACTACACATATATTGCAAAATTAATCACTATTACCCGAATAGTCATCATCACAAACAGTGTTAAGCAGTAATTTGTGTTCACTGTCTCTTTGTAATCTTGTATCGTTTACCGTGAACCGATGAAAATCCCAGAACTCTGCGGCACTTGCGGCTCTTTCACGACCTTTCCACGCAAATTTAACCATAAGCATTCTAAATTACATGGTATATTTGCAATATAAAGTGCACACACAACTCACATCAAAGCAAACAGCACACACAGTGCTACACCACTCAAAATAATGGTGCTGCTGAATGGCTTTCTACTTATCTGATATTGCTCAGTTCGCAAGATCAAGTTAGTTGGTCCCATCCTTCCAAACATATTTTGGTGGTGCTTGTCTACAAGGATATGCATTAGATCATTCAAAAAGTTCTGCTGAAAAATTTAAAAAGGCAGTTTTGTTTTTCCATTGTTTTAGAAAAGACAGAAAAGTGAGAGTGTTAGAAAGTAAAAACACGGGTTCTGTCGTAAGCGCTACAAAATAAAATTTTCTGAGCTCTAACCTTTGTGTGTGTAAAACATTCTAATGAATTCGAGCACAGCCCCGTTGGTCCAACCGAAGCCAGCCTGGACTGAATATTCTCCTCCAAAACCTGATCTGCCGTCGTCAAAGCGAATGTCATACTTTTCCCACACTTGGGCTGGCTAAATATTTTTTTAATTATATACAGTCAAACCTTGATAAACCGAAACCCTTGTTAAACCGACACCCTGAGCAGTGCTTGGAAACCCTCTTGCTCTTGCTCTGCTTTTGCTCTGCTCTGCTCTTGCTCCGAGCAAAGAGCAAGAGCGGAGCAATATTTTGAAAACTCAATGAGCAAGAGCAAGATCGGAGCAAGAATTTGAAAACTCAATGAGCAAGAGCAAGATCGGAGCAAGAATTTGAAAACTCAATGAGCAAGAGCAAGATCGGAGCAAGAATTTGAAAACTCAATGAGCAAGAGCAAGATCGGAGCAAGAATTTGAAAACTCAATGAGCAAGAGCAAGATCGGAGCAAGAATTTGAAAACTCAATGAGCAAGAGCAAGATCGGAGCATGAATTTGAAAACTCAATGAGCAAGAGCAAGATCGGAGCAAGAATTTGAAAACTCAATGAGCAAGAGCAAGATCGGAGCATGAATTTGAAAACTCAATGAGCAAGAGCAAGATCGGAGCAAGAATTTGAAAACTCAATGAGGAAGAGCAAGATCGGAGCATGAATTTGAAAACTCAATGAGCAAGAGCAAGATCGGAGCAAGAATTTGAAAACTCAATGAGCAAGAGCAAGATCGGAGCATGAATTTGAAAACTCAATGAGCAAGAGCAAGATCGGAGCAAGAATTTGAAAACTCAATGAGCAAGAGCAAGATCGGAGCAAGAATTTGAAAACTCAATGAGGAAGAGCAAGATCGGAGCATGAATTTGAAAACTCAATGAGCAAGAGCAAGATCGGAGCAAGAATTTGAAAACTCAATGAGCAAGAGCAAGATCGGAGCAAGAATTTGAAAACTCAATGAGCAAGAGCAAGATCGGAGCATGAATTTGAAAACTCAATGAGCAAGAGCAAGATCGGAGCAAGAATTTGAAAACTCAATGAGCAAGAGCAAGATCGGAGCAAGAATTTGAAAACTCAATGAGGAAGAGCAAGATCGGAGCAAGAATTTGAAAACTCAATGAGCAAGAGCAAGATCGGAGCAAGAATTTGAAAACTCAATGAGCAAGAGCAAGATCGAGCAAGAATTTGAAAACTCAATGAGGAAGAGCAAGATCGGAGCATGAATTTGAAAACTCAATGAGTAAGAGCAAGATCGGAGCATGAATTTGAAAACTCAATGAGCAAGAGCAAGATCGGAGCATGAATTTGAAAACTCAATGAGCAAGAGCAAGAGCGGAGCAATATTTTGAAAACTCAATGAGCAAGAGCAAGAGCGGAGCAATATTTTGAAAACTCAATGAGGAAGAGCAAGATCGGAGCATGAATTTGAAAACTCAATGAGCAAGAGCAAGATCGGAGCATGAATTTGAAAACTCAATGAGCAAGAGCAAGATCAGAGCATGAATTTGAAAACTCAATGAGCAAGAGCAAGATCGGAGCATGAATTTGAAAACTCAATGAGCAAGAGCAAGATCGGAGCATGAATTTGAAACTCAATGAGCAAGAGCAAGATCGGAGCATGAATTTGAAAACTCAATGAGCAAGAGCAAGATCAGACATGAATTTGAAAACTCAATGAGCAAGAGCAAGACGACAATATTTTGAAAACTCAATGAGGAAGAGCAAGATCACAAATTTGAAAACTCAATGAGCAAGATCGGACAAGAATTTGAAAACTCAATGAGGAAGAGCAAGATCGGACATTTGAAAACTCAATGAGGAAGCAAGATCAACATGAATTTGAAAACTCAATGAGCAAGAGCAAGAGAGCAATATTTTGAAAACTCAATGAGCAAGAGCAAGATCAGCAAGAATTTGAAAACTCAATCAAAGAGCAAGATCAGCATATATTTGAAAACTCAATGAGGAAGAGCAAGATCGGATTTGCATATTTTTTTAATTAGCAAGAGCAACAATATTTTGAAAACTCAATGAGCAAGAGCAAGAACGGACGATTTTTGCTATACAATGGCATATCAAGCCTAAACATTTTCATGCACGTGGCCTTCGATTTCGACGTGGGTGACGTCAATTTCCCAAACTAATTTTAACGATTAATGTACCATTGTGAAGCTAAAGCAAGAGAAAAAAATTTAAAGCCAGAATTTAAAAAATGACTAAAAGTAAGAAAATTCCCGTGGACAACCCTATATATTTGTATTTGGAGGCTTTCTGATTAGAACGCTCGATATACCGACACCTTGGTATGGTATTGAACTAAAAGCCTCTTTGAACCGACACCTCAATAAACCGACACATTGAGCCCGGTCTCTATGGGTGTCGGTTTATCGAGGTTTGACTGTAAAATAAAAAAAAGTGAGATCATACATAGCCCTTGATTGGGTTCATTAATCCGTTGTAGACAGTGGTCAAGAACGCATCCGCTGATTGTTTGGCCAGTTCTTGGGCTTTGCCTCCCTGACAATTGAGAACGCTCTGCACAAACAGGTGGATAGATGGAGCCCATCCATTAGGGAAGTCCCATTGCTCTCTGGAATGCTCGTCCAAACTTGAGGGAACGCCGCCTGGAGGTTTTACATTAAAAAACATTTGGAATATAAGAATAAGAATATTTACCTTTGAAGTTGAAGATTCCCAGACCTTGCAGATAAGACAATATTTGCGTGCAATGACCATTGGCTGTTTGGTTGAGCAGCAGAGGGAACACATTGCTGGGGTAGAAGTCCTTTCTCAATTGTCTAGAGTGGAGATCATAGTCAAACCAAACTTTGGTTTCAGAATCTAACAGGAGTTCGTTGATGGCTGCTTGCAGGTGGTCGGCCAGCAAAGAATACTTCTCTGATTTGCTATAAAGGCGAAAAAACATTGTAGTCATTTTTTCTGCAGCGTCTTTTTAAATGGGCATGACCACGCTGATAAGAGGTGGTGCCAGGGAATTAAATTTGTTTTCATAATCATTGAACTTCTGTAAGGATTTTTCAACTTGGTTTCTAACAAAACCACATCTAAAATAAAATTCTAGGCCTTGTTTTGTTGGAAACCAAGTTGAAAAATCCTTACAGAAGTTCAATGATTAGGAAAAAAATTTGAATTCCTGGGCACCATCTCTTATTAGCGTGAGCATGCCCCTTTAAGTAAGATCAGTCTCAGTTCGCGTATTTTGAAACACTTTTCAGCATATGTCTATATTAAGCTAGAAACAATTATATCTTATGTTCTCCAATAGCAGCTCTGGGACTTCTATTTTTCGAACCCCCGAAAATGGAAAAAAATTGAAAACGATCTCGAGAATTTTGGTTGCTCAACCAATAAAAGCAGAATCGGTAGAGCGCGTGGGAGTTAAGAAAATGCATTAAACATGTCTGCAAAATATTCACTTTGCCCTGAGATACAGACCCTCAGAGTTGAGAGAGCGCTCGTATTGAAGGGAGTTTACATTAGAGCAAATACCGTATTTCCGATATTTTTAAAATTCGACCTAAAGTATAAAAACAGACTTGTGGTCTCCTAGCTCTTCTCTCAAAAACCATGCTAAAGTGCGGTAGTTGAGCACCATGAACACATTCAAATCCACAGGCACAACTCGGTTGGTTTCAATCCTTTCGCGAGAGGCTAAAAAGCAGGTAGGTTAAAATATTTGCAAAAAACTTCAACTCATAAACCAGCATGAGTTCCATTGGTGGAGAACCAACGAGTACTAAAATCCAGTCCCGACTCACATGCGCTGAATACGCGGTAAAAAAATCAGCTACTCATTCAGTTGGAACCCTACCTCGCGGTTGATGACCAATAAAATTCGGGGTCCATGCCACTCTGCATGCCTAATTGGTAATCTTCTAGAAAGTTTTCAGGTCTGGGACAGTTAGTTTCTGCCTGCAAGTTCATTGAAAAATTATATTTTCGTAGGTCTTGTAATAAATTAGATTTTCATTTCTAAAAATGACCTTGTATTGGAAGAGAGTCAATTTCATCCCTCCAGGCCCTCCAGCAAGCACTGTCCGATTGGTTATCCACCACTCTAACTCTTTTTCAGCTGCCGGCAAAAACTCTTTTAAAAAAGCTTTTTATCGCCATCAAAATCCTGATAAAAGTCCCAGATCATTTGAGTAAACAAAGGTGGTTGGCTCCGTCGTGAAAGACTGCAATCAAATGATCTTTAGTAAATACAAGAAGAGCAACATACCCAATGTTTCCAGAGTTGGGGATGTATGACTTATGCTTTAGAATATGGGCAAAGTTTTCCAAAATTCCACGAGCAGTATCAAACATTTCGCAAAAGAGTAGACCTAAAGCCTAAAACATGTATAGTTTTGGGTACAGAGAGATGGCAACATTCGACTCCTGTATAGAAAACCCCATCCTCCGCCCCCCCATACGCTGGCCTACCCCTAAGCCTAAGGGCTAAGCCTAAACTTGATGTTCCAAAGGGTAGTTACAACGATTGTTAGAAGGTCTGATTTGGGGGGGGTTCTATACTAGCGCCCAACATTCCAACCTTTGAGTATCCAGTAAGTGTCCCAATAAAAGTACACTTGGAAAAGTCCTCCAGGAATGATGAAACGATTTGGCACTGAAAGTACTGGATATCGGTTTTGGTTGGTGTGTACATCAGACACGAATTCTCGGCTCAATTGAGGCCAAATTTGGTTAAGAGAGACTGCCATTTTTCTGAAAAAACACAAATCTTGTATAAGTAGTCGAGTAAAAACATTTTACACTCCAACTATTGTGTTTAATCCAGAAAACCACTACCAACTCGAAATTTTGACTTTCTTAAAGAACCATGTCGCGCACGTATAAAATTTTCAATTTTTCTTTCAGTTCTCTTTCGTCTCTCCCTGTACTCTTTTAAGCCATTTTGAGCAAAGTGCGAGACGAAAGAATCCTGTCCACCGCCAATTCAAATTTTGGACGGGGTCCTTTAAAACAGGGTCCTTTAAGTTTCAATAAAAATTTTAAGACCAGCATCGTCTAATATTTTAATGATAAATAGCAAACTTCATTTTCACATCATTAATCTTCTCAAACAGTTTTGGTTTCTCTTTCCAATCTTTTAGCACAGCTGGCTTGAGGAATGGAACTTGTTCAAAATTGTCTTCACAAAATTGTTTAAAGCCTTCTCGCTGCAATGGTCTTGCCAAACTGCAATCGACATTGTAAAAAGAACATTTTTGTGTAGAAAGAAGCTAAACTGACGAATTGAAGTTCAAGAGCACTGTCTCAGGCTCAAATCGGAGCTTAGAACCTGGGCAAGTGTCTTGAAAGCCAAAATACCATGAAGCAGCAATAATGTAGCCAGTGCAGTAGATCTGCGAAAGCTTTCCCTCACAAATAGGAATAGAACAGTTGAGTTGGAAGAAGTCTTCATAAAAAAGGTCTACAGAGCTGCTCTGCAAATTAGGGTTCAGCACGGGTTGCTAAAATGGATATGTTACACATACCTGTTGGTAAAAACTGCTCAAATGCTGTTTTACAAATTCCGATTCAGCTCGTTTGTCTGGCTTGACACCTGCATGATATGCAGACACTAACCGAGATATTTGGATTAAAACCAATAAACTGTTGAAAATAACTGCCTGTAAAAGCATAAATAATGATGTCTTAGCGAATAGTTAGCCTTTTTTTAATTATTCGGCTAGACTCCAATAATTAGTTTGATGAGTCCAATGGTTTCTTGTGACCGTCTGGTGGAATCAATAAACTCTTCTTTTTAAATAATAAGAGACGGAATAATAAAGAATGGTGCCCTTGTTTTCACTGCCCTCTCTTCAATGCTTTCCTATTGCATTAGCGGCCAGGATGACACATTTAGTACTCTTTTATCATTCAATATCAGCCGTTTACTGTTCTTTTGATAAAAACTTTGATATTTATTACAATTAAAGGGGCATGCTCACCTGTTACAAAATTTGTCCCCGTCAATTCAAATTTTTTTCCTAATCATTGAAGTTCTGTACGGACTTTTCAACTTGTTTTCTAACAAAACAAGGTCTAGAATTTTATTTTAGGTATAGTTTTGTTAGAAACCAAGTAGAAAAATCCGTACAGAAGTTCAATGATTAGGAAAAAAAATTGAACTGGCAGGGACAAATTTCGAACAGGTGAGCATGCCTTTTTATAAACAAATAAAGTATTTTAAAAGTAGGGTTGTCAGGGGCAGACAAATTTCAAATTTACAGACAAATTTCAAATATCAATATTTATCCTTTCCCTCCTCCGGGGTTCAAGGAGTACTAGACTACCAACCACAACAAATTTAAAAATTTCAATTTAATTCTCTTTTTTTTCTTGTTTCACATGGCCTAGGGGCTTCGATGCATCGTCGTAGCCTTCATTCGCATGACTTCATCACTTTCTTGAGCATCTCTTGTTCTTAGACGGCTAACTTCTTGGATGGCTTCTGAGTAGGGTTGTCGATCGATTAAAATTTATCGATTATATTTATTATATTTATCGATTATCGAAAATATCGAAAAAACCTCGATTATCGATCGATTTCGATAATTTTAGATTGATCGATCGAAAACCCTACTGCTGAGTTCGATCCGTGCGCTTTTCCAGACTGAGATTGTTGTGGTTTTCGTTGAAAATTGTTGTTATTTTTGTTAAATGCCTTGTTATATGAGATGATAAACCCATTTGATTTTCTTAGATTCATAGTAGAAGACGAGGATTGTGAGCTAGCTGTAGGGAGTTTGTTTGGAGACTTTTACATATTAGAAACCCCATTTCTTCGAAGCTACTGCTCCTACTTTGATTTTGGAGGCCAACTTCACAACCTGATTTCACAAAATTTGGCTGTATATTTTGTATTTAAAATAATTCTTTAAAATACTTTCATTATTAACTGAACAATTGGATCATATATTCATTGGATTACGAATGTTAGTTATACAACAGGGACGTGTCAAAAAAATGAATGTATCAAAATTAAAATTGAACTCGAAATTCAAAGAATTTCAAAATCGAAAGAGAAAAAGTACCACAAATGTAAATTCGGAAATTATGACCCTACTAGCGAATGCTTAAACCCCCCAACTATTTTACCTTTTAAACGTAAGTAAAAAGTACTCAAATATATGTCCCAAATATATGGTGATGGGTATTCGCTAGTAGCGCCGAAATTATTATTTTTGAAGAGTTACATAATAATTGGGAACAATATATAAATAATTGGGAACTTGCCTGAGAACGGTCTAGAAAAGTGGGTTTAAAAAAAACCAAGAACACGATTTTGAATTAGGGGGGATGTCGTTCTATTAGAATAAATACGGTAATTGAGAATTCTCTGGCCTTAGAAAGAAGAGTTCGATATACACTGATAAAGTCATTGGTTACCGTATTTTCTTTATTAGTTACCCCGGGGTATTTATTTTTCAACCCTTGAAAAATCGAAAATTTTCAAGGTGGATTTTGAAATTTTTGGGTGCCCAACTAAAATCTAGAAAGTGGAATCAACTAAGATTGTGATGATTAAGAAAACGCAAAAAACAGATTTGTACAATAAATTTTTTGAGCTGAGATATAGGGTGCCTATGGGGGGTTACTATTAGAGAGGGGGTAACTATCAGAGAGGGGGTAATTAATAGAGAAAATACGGTAACCGACACTGACTATAGCCACTATTCCAGTGTAAGAACATTTTACTATAACAATACCCTAAAGCTAATCAAAAAGAGTGCCGTCATATTGAGTGCTGACTGCCCTCACTGATTTGGTTATGCGTTTCAATAAATTCTTAATTTGCTAATGAATGACTAAAATATAAAAAACTCGATTTAACGACAATTAAATTGATTTTTGACTTAAGGACCACGGATTTAACGACCCTCTATTTAACGACACTTTTTGCCGGTCCCCTGAGTGTCGTTAAATTGAGGTTTGACTGCATAAGGATTTTTGGCCATGGCAATTTAGGCTAGAACAAGGGAGAGCTTTTTCTCGATGCGAAAGTCAAACGTCTTAAATGTTGTGAACAAATTTTTGTCATTCAAACATTCTTGTTATCATTCTAATTACCGAAATTTTCGTTCCTTTCGGCTGTGTATAATTTACATAAGTTTCTTTAGCTCCAATCAGACTCCGGCGTAACACGTAACACCAAAAATTGTACCCTGCCATATTTTTTAATTTTTTTGCCACAGTTACATTTTAAGCTCATACTTCTTCGAGTTTTTGGGGCAGGAGTGGCTTGCGACAAATTCAAATTGTGACAATTCAAATTGAGACAAAATCAGGCTGCCACAATTCAAATTGCGCAATTTGATTTTTGTCGCAATTTGATTTTTGTCGCAATTTGATTTTTGTCGCAATTTGATTTTTGTCGCAATTTGAATTGTCGCAAGCTACTCCTGCCCAGTTTTTGGTGTTACGTGTTACGCGTGTTATGATTAGAGCTTTTGGAAAATGCGGAATGCTGTCCGCATTCTTAAGCCATCGGAGAATTCCGATATCCGTTTCTTTTTTAGAAATCCGGTCTTGAATCAGATTGGTATCTGTGAATGTCTAACCGAGCATTAATATTTTGTCCGTTGACGTTTTTGCCTTTTGAAGTCTTGAGAGTGCACCAATTTAATAACGAGGGTAAGGAGGTGTGTCAGCCGTCTAACCGTGTTTTGTTGCGAACGTTAATTAACGAGATATTCGTCTGTAACAATAAATACTAGCCTGTAAAGTTGGTCGGATTGTGAATCGACCGCATGCCATCTAAAACATATCACTCGTGATTCATTGTTTTTTCTTTCGACTGCACTTTTTTTCTTTTTGCTTGACCAATATCCAGCTATCATCGTCACTCAATTAGCAAATTTTTTGCCTAAGAACAGTATAAACAGTATAAATGGTCTTTACGAGATCTTTGAGGACCTCCACAATTTTTCGACTATCACGTCAACTTTACGTATATTTTTCATTTTCAGCTTTATCGTTATCAAAAAAGGAATATTGTTCTGCAAAATGGCTACTAACGACCAGAGGTTGCGCTTAGCAACTGAAATCGAGCACGAGTCACAGCGAATGTTGCATAATCAGGGGGTAATCGAATTTTTACATTATCAATTCTCAATTCTGTTGTAATTTTAGGTCGAAATTGGATCTGCCGTGATGTCGGAGAAAAAGCTCCCTGGAACGGTCGGCTCGAATGGGTTAGTGCTGACCACTAATGTCTATGGTCTGAGCACGAAGAAAGTGGTCGTCTATTACTACAATGTCAAGGTGGTTGGAGTTACTCGAACGGGCACACTTTTCGACTTCACTGAAGGTGGTAGCACTGAGTAAGTCAGGCACTGAAATCTACATATTTGCATTTTACGTATCTGCATTTTACTTTAGTGCTGAAAAGATTGAGCGACGAGGAAAGTGTCGGGACGTCATTACTCAGTTCAAAAACCAAAATCCGAGCTTGTTTGACGGGTATGCAACCTATTATGATCTTCAGAGAATCATGTACTCGATCAGAAAGCTTGAATTCGTTACTGTACGTTTGATTACTCGTTATGAGATTGCTAACGGTTTATAAATCTTCAGGATGAAGTCACTTACGACGTTGCAATGCCACCTGAGTTCAATCGTGGAATTGTCAGTTACGTGCTTACTATCAAATCTGTGACCGAAAACTTTGAGCTCAATATCGGAGATCTTTCAAAAGCCAGCGCGAATTTGGACTTGAATGATCAGTCGCTGCAACAGTTCCTCAATTTGGCCACGAGTCAGCACATGATGTTCAGTCCGTAAGTCAAACGTTTTACTGATGCTACAACCTGTACTGCAAATTTTTGTTTTGAGGCATGACCACATCACTTTTTCGTCTTCGATCAGTTATCTCTTAAAGCCTGAAGAGCACGGTTTTCTGCCAGAAGATATGCCCAGCTTCCCTGACAATGGTTCTTACCTGGCGATTGGAGCTCAGAAAGGTGTCCGTTACATCGAGGGACCGAGTGGGATGGGGAGTAAGCATATGGCTGTTGTCATTGAAACGAAGAAGACGCCCTTCCATGTAGTGCAGTATGTCTCAGATAAGGCCACATGTGTGATAAGGGATTTGGATCGCCCGGTTCAGAATGGGGACCTTACCAAGTTGAAAAATCTTCTGAAAGGTTGCCTAACATTTAGGTGTCATAATCATTTATACTTTCCTAATTTAAGGGTTGCGCATTGACACTCTACATGGGTCGGGATGCTCATACACGATTGATAACGTCTCCCAGAGAATCAGCTCGTCAGAAGGGAATTGTGTTTGATGATCAGCCTCTCACAGTCGAGCAGTACTTCTCTCATCGTTATGGTATCACTTTAAAGTAATTTCTTAATTTTTTGCCAGTTGTCTTTGCAATTTTAAAGTTCTTCTTTAGATTTCCGAATGCTCCGTTGCTCGAATGCAAGGTCAGAGGCAACAAGAACTACTTTCCGATGGAAGTCTGTCTCGTTGCAGATAATCAGCGCGTAAAAAGCTTGCAGCAGACTCCACGACAGGTGCAGGAAATGATTAGGGGTTAGTTAGCTGTTGTGGATTTCATGTGTAAATGTCTCTATTACAGAGATGTGCTGTCGTCCCTTCTGTGCTGCGCGAACAGAATGAAAGAACCGCCGATTCGCTCAACTTGAAACAGAACGAATACCTCAGAGAAGCCAGCGTCAGGTTTATTCCTAATAATCTGAATGTTGTAAGTGTGAAATGATAAACCGCTTAACTTTTTTACATTGTTTGGTATTACAGAAAGCTAGAGTTCTTCCATCGCCTGCTATCGAATACTTGGGGGAGAGTGTGCATCCGCGTCCAGATTCTCTGACTTGGCAAGGCAAACGATTCCTAATTCCATCCGGTTGCGACAAATGGGCTGCTTATGTCTTCTGTGGTTTCCAACGCGATGCTCTGACTCGACAAGAATTGACGTAAACTCACCAAATCGTATTTTGTTTAATTTTTGCCATGTTTTTCAGAAACTTTGTTGGAAGATATCTCACGGAATGTCGTTCGAAGGGAATGGTTATGCCAGATCCGTACGATGTATTCGTTTATCAGTCCACAGTCGAGAATATGCGTCGAGAAATCGAGAATGCTTCAAAAATCGGTTGCGACTTCGTGCTCATGATTCACCCGGACAATCAGGACGAAATGCACCGTAATATTAAATCGTTCTTTGGCTATTTCTAAGTAAACACGTAATCATGCTATAGATGAGATGAAGTATGACGAGCGCAAATGGGGTGTGACTACGCAAGGCCTAAAGATCACGACAGTTCGAAATGTGCTGACGAAAGGCCAGCCGCTTACCGTCCAGAACATTGTTCAAAAGACCAACATGAAGGTAGTTTTAATCTTTTTATTCCGTATATCTTATGGTACTCTTGTCAGTTGGGTGGCCTTAATTACACTTTATCTGCCAGGGACTCTACTTTGTAAGTTTTTTCAGTTTGCGAAGTTTCTTGTTTACATCATTTATTTCAGTGCGCGGGAAGTTCTTGCTAGCGAAACGCTATTCATTGGCTTTGGTATGACTCATCCTGCTGGTGGTATGGGTAGGCCTGATGAAGAGCAAGCTGTTGTTGGTTACATGAATGGGAACGGAAACGGCGGCAATGGTCACAACGGCAATGGTCACAATGGGAATGGCCACAATGGGAATGGCCACAATGGGAATGGCCACAATGGGAATGGCCACAATGGGAATGGCCACAATGGGAATGGCCACAATGGGAATGGCCACAATGGGAATGGCCACAATGGGAATGGCCACAATGGGAATGGCCACAATGGTAATAGTTGTAACGGTGGTGGATCAAGCAGCAGTGAAATCGCGGGTCATAATCCTGTTTCCGTGATTGGGGTATGTATCATTTTGTTCTCGGGCTAAATTTTTTAATTTTTCTTTTGTTCAGTTCAGTGCTAACTTTGCGTCGGATAAGTTTGAGTTCATCGGTGACTTCGTTTACCAGGTTTTTTTTTATTACGAGAATTCAGTCGGGGAAGCATGGTTTTATGTTCCAGAAAGCCAATCGAGATGAGAAGGCAACCGTGATTCAAGAGATCGTACGCCGTTGTGTGGACCTCTATAGCTCAAAAAGACAGGCCAAGCCTAAGGTGGTTGTATTTCACATATACTTAATAAAGTAATCGTGATTACATTTAGCGAGTCATTATTTATCGTAACGGATGTTCGGAAGGACAGTTCGCTAATGTTCGTATTATTTTGTCATAAATTTTGTCATAAATCTCTGTTTAGATTCTGAAATACGAAGTTCCGCTCGTCAAGAGTTGCCTTAAGTCTCTCAATTGTTTTGCCAATGTATCTTTTTTTCTTCGTCTGTGTGTCATTTCTAACGTAAATTTAGGTAACTCTTATGGTTTGCAACAAAATACAGAATGTTCGTTTCTTCCCTGCGCAGGTGTGTTTTGAATTACTTATTCTTGTTGTTCCTACCTTTTTTGTTCAGATTGATCGTAAAGCCAAAGCTCCAGATCAGAATGTCCGCCCAGGCACCGTGGTTGATTCGGCTGTTGTGCATCCGTGCTTCACCGAATTTTTCTTGAATAGTCATCGCGCCATTCAGGTTTTTATTTTTATTTCCAACCTTTCATATCTACTGTCTTTAGGGAACTGCCAGAACGCCTAAGTACACGGTCCTCTATGACGACAACAACTTGTCAGCGGATCAACTGCATGGGATCACGTACCACCTTTGCTTTGGACATCAGATCGTCTACATGCCTACTTCGCTTCCTTCACCCGTCTACATAGCTAATCGTTATTCGGAGCGCGGAAAAAACATGCATGCCTATCACCTGTAATTTGCCGTACAATATTTACGATTATGACATTGACTGGATTATTTAGGAAAGCTGGAACTTCGGCTAATGATCAACAGACGTATCAGGAGCTGTCAGAACGATTAGCCTACAAAGACACGCCCTTCGCTCATGTTCGACTGAATGCCTGATGGATTATCTAACCTCTTTTTTCCCGTTTACCTTTGTTTT
This sequence comes from Ditylenchus weischeri, assembly GCA_029231635.1. NCBI lineage: Eukaryota > Metazoa > Nematoda > Chromadorea > Rhabditida > Anguinidae > Ditylenchus > Ditylenchus weischeri. Next base: position 28,743 of record JAMRYI010000586.1, on the reverse strand, counting down.
TGGTGTTGTTGTTGATAATTTGTTTAATTTATGATGTTGTTGTTCGCCCTTGTTCTCTGGTTATAAACTTTTGTTTCGATATGCTTGCGGTGTTTGTTTTGTTCGGTGAAATTTATAAAAATTGATGCTATTAACGGCTTTTTGCATATCTAAGTGTCAACGACCTTAGAAAGGTGAGTCTTTATTTTGTCCGAAAGTCCAAAATTTAAAAAGCGTAATTGTATTTGGACACGGACATTTCTCTCTGTGGTACAATTCACTATTTTAAACGACTAAGAAAATCCGGCGAAAATTTTTGCGATGAGGGATGCCCGTCATAAAAAACCTGGATTCTGCGGGGTTCGTAATTGTTGTCGATTACTGTGGAATCGACAGCTGTAGAGTTCTTTTTACAACATACGAGAAATCCTACAGGTATTAACGTAAAGTTAATTTCGTTATTTTTTCTTCTTCGCTTTCTTTTTCTTTCTTCTGAATCTATTTTTCTTCTTCATCTTCTTCTTAAAATCTCTTTCTCTTCTGCTCATAAGATAAAAAGCGTGCAAGAAACCCATAGGTTACCCATGCGTACTTCGTTAAGTGCGTACGGGTAACGTGTACAGTCAACCCTCGATACAACGATACCCCAAGGGACTGGCCCTGGGTATCGTTATATCAAGGGTATCGTTGTATTGAGGTATCGTTATATCGAGGCTATTAAGACCGAAAATCTGACAAGGTATCGTTATATCGAGGCTTGGCTGTATCAGCACAACAATGTTCAACAAAAGCACTTTTATGAACGGTTAGAAGAGAAGAAATTGGTAATTTTCGGCTGCTGTACTTTCTTTTTGCGCTCTTGATAAAAGTAGTAAGCAGTCTAATTAAGCAGTGCAGAAAAAGAAAAATGTACTCTGTAAGAAAAAAAGGCGTTTGAAATTTAAAAATTCTTTAATTTTTTTGCTTAAAAATGATCTTAAATCGAAGGTATCGTTATATCGAGATTGTTTTTTTTTAGTCGGGACCGGCAAAAAGTATCGTTATATCGAAGGTATCGTTATATCGAGGTATCGTTGTATCGAGGGTTGACTGTACAAGTTTTAGCCTGAATACTTGTAATACACGAATACAATTCAAATTTTTTTCAAAGATCAGATTTCTTTTAAATCGGCTGCCCTGTAGATAACTGTGCGCTGATAACTGTATACAATTTCTCGTATAATACGTTGATGACTTAAGAACTTTTTTCATGATATACGAAAAATTTTACAGTTCTCAGCGGATCGTCATGGAGAGGGGGAAAAGAGAGGGAGTTCGCAGGTGCTAAAACAGACTGCTCACTAAGAATCTCGGAAACAGAATTTTCGCTTTTTTCTTTTTTTCCAAAAATTATTCGGTGATGCGGTTTTTTTGTTTTCCAGTTGTTTATGCAGCTGCTGACATCATGTATCTGAGGTTTAGGGCTACCAAGTTTTTGAAATAGTAAAAAAAGTTATAATTTTCGCGTGACAAATCTGATTTAGCATCCGCAAACAGCCTTCTCATTGTGTTTGCGCCTTTAGGTTTACGTTGATAACTCTATTAACTGTACATTGATAACTGTAGAATTTTCGATTGCTAAAGGTTAACCAACGTGTCTTGAGACAAACTCAGATCTTTTTTTTCAGTTCGAAGAACATATTTGAGTCCGTCCTAGCCTTACCGAAGCCTTTACACTGCTAAAAAACAAAGGAACCAAGGCAAAAAACACCTTCTTTGTTGGAAAATTCTATAGTTTATATGTCTGATGAGATTTCTGATATCTGATTTCTGATTATCTAATTATCTGACTTTTTTCGACATCTGATGTCTGGTTCTGATATTTTTTCGAAAAGTCGGCTGCAGAACACGAAAAGGCAACCCTTGTGTGTACCAGTGTTGCACCAGTCCAAAAATTTTTAGCTTAATGAAAAAATTTTCATTCTCTCAATTAAAATGAAATTTTTTCGTAGGAAATTGTTCATTTTAATCGAGGGAATGAAAATTTTATCATTGAATGATAATTTTTGGAAACACAGTGTGTACCCATCATCAATACCAAATTCGCCAATTTTCTTCAAAAAACATACCAAACGCATATTGGGTCTGTATTTTTTCCTTACAAATCTCACGGCCTTTCAAAACGGCCGAAAAGTTGCATTTTGGATTTTTAGACGTGTTTGCATGTAGGGTAAAGCTTTCCGTCACACCATTATACATCTCTATATAGTATTTGGCATGTGTCCGTCCTACTTTTTAATGGACATTTTGACCACATTCAGGCCATTTTTGCTTATTTTTCCGATTATTTTCGGCAATGTCTCGACGGAACCCCAAACTTCAGACAATTCAGCGTCTTTTTATGCCGAGACCCAGGAAAATGTCTTCGAAAAAGAAAAACTTTTGTGGTCCCTCAAAATTGGAGTTGGAGGATTTTGGGGTAGGCCTGGAGGATGGTTTTTCTGCTTCCAACGATGGCCATTTTTGCGATGGGAAAGAAGTCTTAATTGAAGGCTAATCAAGAGTTGTGTTAACAGCGTAACAAAAAACGCCCAAAAGGGTAATATGGATTGCAGAATGCCACCTCCCCGCGGTGCAGTGCGGGCTGTTCTTCGGAATAGGCGAACGGCATTACAAAAAGCTCATTATATGAGCAATGGAATAAGGCGCCGATAGGCGCCTGTTGCACCTCGTAACAAATAAGGCGATTTTGCTTGAAGTCGCGAGTTCAACCCCACCTTTCAACACCTTGATTTTATAATTTTTTGCAAATTTTTTTTCGTTAGCCCATTCGACGTGAAGTTGAAAAGTAGACTGAGGTCACAATTCATTTTCCACTTTTCCTATAAAACTTTGAGTACAGGTCAGATGATATCGAAAAAACCTCGATTATCGATCGATTTCGATAATTTTAGATTGATCGATCGAAAACCCTACTTCTGAGTTCGATCCGTGCGCTTTTCCAGACTGAGATTGTTGTGGTTTTCGTTGAAAATTGTTGTTATTTTTGTTAAATGCCTTGTCATATGAGAAGATAAACCCATTTGATTTTCTTAGATTCATAGTAGAAGACGAGGATTGTGAGCTAGCTGTAGGAAGTTTGTTTGGAGACTTTTACATATTAGAAAACCCATTTCTTCGAAGCTACTGCTCCTACTTTGATTTTAGAGGCCAACTTCACAACCTAATTTCACAAAATTTGGTTGTATATTTTGTATTTAAAAAATTCTAATACAATAATTTTTTACCAAGGACGCACAAATATAATGGCAGTTATTGGCAAAAACACATTTTTACGACTAGTAACAAGAATACAGTCTACTCTCGATTTAATGCAACCCACTCAAGTTCGCTCCCGCCTAGGCCCGACACTGCCCAATCAGATTTGGTAAAAGTTTAAAAAGAAGATAGAATAACTGTCGGACTCTAGGCGGAACAAACTTGAGGGTGTGTCACTGAATCGAGAGTTGACTGTAATAGCAACTATAATTTTATTGGAAGAATTCGATTTTACCCATGATTCTCAGCCTGCAAATACTGCAGTTGTTCATGGCATCTGCACAGTCTTTGCAGCAGGTGAAGTGTAGACAAGGCATGAATATAACTTCTCTCTGCAATTTTTAGATTGGCAATCACTCTTTTTATTTTCAAATATCTACTTTTTTGTCCATGCACACCCCACAAGTAGGACCCTGGGTTTGGCGTTGACTCAGCTCCTGGTTTTCATCTTCTAGTTTCTGAAGCCTTGCCCTTAACGTAGTTAACTCTTGGGAGCTACTACTTTCTAATGGCTCATTTTGTCGGTTGTGAAGTTGGCGACGTTGCTGTTGCAACAATTCATCTTTCATTATCAACTGAACAATTGGATCATATATTCATTGGATTACGAATGTTAGTTATACAACAGGGATGTGTCGAAATTAGAAAAGATATCAAAATTAAAATTGAACTCGAAATTCAAAGAATTTCAAAATCGAAAGAGAAAAAGTACCACAAATGTAAATTCGAAATTATGACCCTACTAGCGAATGCTTACCCCCTCCAACGATTTTACCTTTTAAACATAAGTAAAAAGTACTCAAATATATAGCTGTGGTTGAAGGTTCGAAAATGATATTTTGCCCTGTCAAATTTAATAATTTTGTTTTATTCTTAAAAAATTACAAAAAAATAAATTTCTATATCAACGTGTAGCCCTGGATTTCAATGGTCTCACCTTTTGACAAGGAAAAGCAAATTTAGCCGTCAAAAAGTTTTTAAAAATAAAAAAAAATGAAAATTTTAAATTTTGGTAATTTTTCGGCATTTATTGGGTTGGGAGCCGGGTTTTTTACCCATTTGAGAATAGTGTTTAAACGTCTTTTAAGTAATTTTTATGCTAAAAACGATAAAAAAAAGTTGTTTTATGATACTTTTTTACATAAAAAGCTGATTTTTGGAAAAAAATAATTGACCAAAATTTCACTTTTGCCTTGGGGGATCAAGGTAAACCCCCATAAAGGCTTACGTGGGTACCTCCAAGACCCCGAAAAAAATAGAATTTGAACATAGTTTTGTTAACTGAGGCCTACCGCATAAAGAAACTCTGGTATGCATGCTTTTTTATGCATCCAGAGTTCTTTCGAGTGATTTGTATCTAAGGTACGTGGGTGTGCGCAGGGGGGTTGGGGTTAAGATGCGCGCACTCATTTACCTTAGACATGATGCCGAGCAAGACTCTTGATCAAATTGAGTCTTTGCCCAGCTCTGGTGACCAAAACGCGGTAGAATGCCCTTATTTAAGGTGGTTTATTTTGGTCCCTCAAGGCAAAAAAGAAATTTTGGTCAAAAATTTTTTCCAAAAAAAAACAGCCTTTTATGTAGAAAAGTATCATAAAACAACTTTTTATCGTTTTTAGCTAGGGTTGTCGACACGACATGTCGACATTTTTCGATATATCGACATTTGACTCGACACGACATGTCGAACATTTTCGACATGTCAACAACCTTATTTTCAGCATATAAAAATTACTTAGAAGATGTTCAAACACTATTCTCAAATGGGTAAAAAAATCCGGCCCCTAACCCCACGGCCTTTCAAAACGTGCGAAAAGGTGCATTTCGGAGTTTCTGACGTGTTTGCATGGCGCAGTAGGTAGTGCTTTCCGTCACACCATTTTACATAACAAATAAGGCGGTTTTCCTTGAAGTCACAAGTTCAAGCCCACATCCCGGCAACATCAATTTTTGGTTTTTTTCTGCACCTGTTTTATTATCATCCCATTCGACGTAAAATCAAAAAGTAGATACAGGTCATAAATATCAGATTTTCAAGTTTTCCTACAAAAATTTGATCTCAGGTCAGATGAAAGTCCACACTTTAGTCAAATACGAGGCAAAAAGTTACATGAAACTTTAATGGTATCGAAAATAGCGAAAATTGTACTCTCAGTGACAATTCATATACCAAAATATACATATACCAAGCCCTGGATCTCCTCTGAAAAATTGGAGGATATGGAGCAAATAGAACAGGCACCCCAGTCGACTCTAGAACAGTCACCCCGCTTTTTAACCTGTTATTTTTTTGCTAAAACTGTTGCCAGTAAGTTGTGGCTGTGCTATATATGTTTTATCTTTTAGAGGACTGGGGTGCCTGTTCTAGAGTCGACTGGGGTGCCTGTTCCATATTTTGGCCGAGGAGATTTTTGGTGGGGACGTGTGAAAACTAGAAACCATTTTAGGTCTGGAACTCATTTTTCTAGTCAAATTAGACGAGTTTTTTAATTTCCCGCAAAAATTTGCTTAGAGTTCAAAATGCACCTTTTCGGGCGTTTTGAAAGGCCGTGAACCCAATAAGTACCAATTTTTTTCCGAAAAACGTAAATCAAAAGAAAAATTACCGCAAATTGAAATCTGAAAATCGAAATTTCGACGCATCCATGTCATACATGATGGCAAATAAAATAGCCGGATCTCGCTGACAAAAATATTCAGCCCCGAATATGCTGTCAAACTTCTCTATAAGCTACAGCTGGGATCGGTCCCGAGGGTGTAGCTTATAGAGAAGGTTGACTGTACCAAAAATGTTTCTTAAAAACCTACATCAGACTTGAGTTCAGTGTTCTCCCTGTGCAATTCTTCTATGTTCGCATTTTCTCGAATAAGTCGGCCAATTTCTGCATTCAGACTGTTTGTAATCTACAATCATATTTTTTATCAAGTTTGCAGCGGTAAATGCCCACCTCCTCAGCCTTCCTCCGTTCAGTGTCGTGGTGTCTTCTGAGCACACTGAAGTCAGACATTTGTTTCCTCAATTCAGCTTCCCGGCATTCTAACTCTTTTGTCTATAAATAGGGCATAGTTTGGATTAATTTAAAAACTACTCCAAATTTATTTAGCCTTGCATTTACTTTGTAACTTGAGTCTTGAAAATACACAGGGTAATTGTACCCATTCTACAGCCCCGTAGCATCCGTATTTGTCACAAATTTTAATCGAAATCCTTAAACTATTTGTATAGAATTGGTTTGTGGACACACCTATTTTCGTCTTTACATTTTTATGGACAAGGAACTTGTTTGTAATAATTAGGGGAACGTGTCTAAACTGACTAAACTTATGTCAAACTGACAGGCCGTCTTTGGGACCAAAATATTTTGCGAAAAATTTGCGCAGAAATCTGGCATTCCCGTCAGAAAAAAAGGTCTTCTACTCCCCACCCCACCCCTGTCAGATTTTGTCAGATTGGTATGTGACTCAACACCCACCGTCCCACCCCCTTCCCCCCTTCAGTCTGACATAATTTATGGATGTTCCCTTAGCAGGTTTTTACTAAAAAAAATCTCCCCTACCAAATCTTCCACTCTTTTATTAGCATTTTCCAGTCGTTTTTCCAGATCAGTTCGGTTGTTGAGCATCACTTCCTGGTGCTCTAACTGGTCCTCACGGGCTCTAAGTAGCTCTTTTAAGTGGCTTTCTTCGCGAACACTTATTTCCAATTTGCTCTGAAATATAATGTTATAAAATGCTAGGATCAGAAATCAAAAATTTTGAGAACCGAAATTAGAAATTCCCAAATTCGACCCAGAATTATATTTATTTTGATCAAAATTCTCGAGTTGTTGGATTTTTTTCTTGTTTTGAAAGTTTTCCGATTCGCTGGTCTAATCCCAAAGATCACAAAAGATTTTTTGTTTGCTTTGTAAGTGTTGCCGGTAGTGGCGTAAGAGTTGCACTGAGATTTGCAAAGGAACCGCCCGAATTGTGAAATGTTAACCACTAAATTTTTTTATGCAGTTATAGCTTTTTTTCATGTTTTTCCATACGCTGAATACTAAAATTATGCGTATAGCCTAGAGATGGAAAGAGGGCTGCGGGCGGGATAACGGGACGGGATTTTCGTTCAAAATTAAAACGGGAACGGGATTTCAAATTCGAAAAAACGGGATTTTTATTAAATCGTTAATTGTACACATAAAAGTGGCTGCCCATCTCTAAAAGCGCGTTTTTATTGGCTTTTTCTCACACACATTAAGAACATAATTTCAATAACAATAATTCAATAGCGGAAGAACTTTGTTCCAAAATATTAACGTTTCGGCCTTCTTCGATTTCAGATTGCTCCTTCGATAATCATACACCCCTGGCAACGGAGAAGACTTGTTCACTCGGCTGACTTGTAGCTGGAGCAGAAAAAAAATTGATGCGCAAGCTTAGCTAGTATCGGAAAACCTAGAACATGAATAAAGTACCCTTTGGCAAGATCTTGACAAACTTTTTCCAGCGAGCTCTTCTGAGACCTTGATGTTGTTTTTACAGATGCAAGATTCCGCTTCGAACGCTGAGATCTTTGAGTAAAGGCCGATATTCCATATTACGCTCATCTAGAAATAGTCGTCAGTAGATTAGATAAAATAGAGGAAGCCATAAACATAGTGAAAGAAGAATGATCGAAGTAGCAGAATTTCTGCAAAAAATTAGAATTCACGAAGTTTTCTCTCTCAAAATTGCCTACTTTTTGGGACAACATTATCCTGAAAATGACTAACGGGATTGGGCGAAAAACGGGAACGGGACCGGGATTTTCGTGCATGAGCGGGCGGGATAACGGGACAGGATTTTGGGCCAAAATCAGAGCGTGCGGGACGGGATCCCGTCTCGTTTCATCTCTAGTATAGCCATCCTCGGGATCGACCACAAAAATTTCAATTTTTGGATGCCTTGGTACCCCAAGATGATCTTTTAGATTCCACATAGCTAAAAAATCAGCTTGGGTTACTAAAGCATCCGAAAATTGAAATTTTTGTGGTCGATTCCAGGGATGGCTATACTAGAGATGGAAACGAGACGGGATCCCAGGTACGCATTATTTTCTTATTCAACGCATCAAAAATGTGAAAAAATTCTAAGACTGCATAAAAATTCTAATGGTTAACATTTTACAGTTCGGGCGGTTTCTTTGTAAGTGTGATGAGTAAGATTTTAAAGGCAGAATTTTGGCCAAGAATTGTAGCTTACTACTTCAAATGAGGTACTTCTTGGTACCTGATTAGCTACAAGTTTGAGAATAATTTTCGTTCATATACACAAAATGACGATCTTGAGCTTTGAATGAGCGAAAAAGAGCGACAAAGCTGTTTAAAAAAACTGGTGAAAATGCTTTATATTCATCAAATATACCTTTTGACCAGTTGTAAGTGATTTGCCCGGTCATTTGACCGGGCAATGGTTTATCCGTTCAAATGTTTTAATTTCGCTCAAAATCGCTTAAAAGATTTGACGGCGTGAAACAATTATCGGAAAACAATCAAAGTCTTTGAGTCTAAGCTGGTTAAAAATTAAAGCTGCCACATACCCTCAGTTCATTGTTGATGCGCTGGAACTCCTCAAAGTGGCGCCGGTTCTCATTTTCAAAAGTGTCTATTAGGCGTTGGACACTAGATTTAGGCTGGCCCTCAGCCAAATACCTACGCAAAGCAGCTGAGGAAGAGGAGGGGGTCAGCTGGGTTCTTGAGGACGGGGACCTTTTGATGGTTGCAGCTGGACCCTTTCTGGTCGGGTCATTCAAGGACACTGAACGGTTGACGTTGCTAGACTTGGATGCTGTCAGGTTGGATGTGGAACACCACAGATTATTGCTGCTATTATAGACAGGGTTGTAGGAGGAAACTGCTGAGCTGGTCCAACTAAAAGTAAGCTAAAACTAATGTAAATAGGTCTATTTTTGGCATCTTTGAAATAGTAGAATATGACATTTTGTCCTTCCGGGGGAAGAGAAATGGCTTACGTTTCTGCTATAAGGCGCCCAAATTTTCATTTTTCCGCCTATTTTTCGAGCTCATATTTTATTTTTAAATTTTTTAAATTTAAATTTTTAAATTTTTAGTGATTACCGTATCTCTAATTGAAGCTTACCCTTTCATAAAAGCCCCAATTCCCATATTTTGACTAAGATTTCAGAGTTAAAGCCATTCTTAATTGGCAATTACCCGATTTTTAGGTAATCGGAATGCAAGGTGTACCGAGAAATTCCCCGGTTTTAAAATAGCCTAACGGGTGCTTAGGCTGTTTGTCCCAGCACCATAATATGTCAATCATGTACATATATTGATATATATAATATATTGATTTTTGTTTATAATTTGTTTAAATATGCCCCTAATTTGAAAAATTTGATATTGGGTTGTTCGATAATTATCCAGCGTTTTTTTAACTTTGGCAAAACAATTCATCAACCATTTTTATTAATCAAATCAAACACAATAACAAATCAACCACAACAACAACTAATCTTCCGGAGGGTACTCTCCATCGAATTCCATTGCCTGTTCCCATTTGTACGGCAGAAGGTTGATTCCACGAGCGAAGAAATCCGGTGTCTTTGAAGCAATCCATTGTCTTATGTCATCAACAATTTCTTGAAGGTTTGCAAACTTTTTCCCAAGCTGCCAGTTGTGGAGCGAGCGGTTGACGTGGTAGTCTGTGGGTGCTTCTGTTGGCGAATACGGCGGATGCGGCAGCAGCTCCCATCTTTTGTCTTCGATTGAGGCAACAACGTCAGCTCTAATATGCGGTCGGGCTCCGTCCTGATGGAAGATTATGGCATCCTTTTTCAGTGGTCTTTCGCTTTCGATCGCACGCTGGAGACGATCGAGTTGCGCCTTGTAGACGTCGCCGTTGAGATTGTATTGCTTCTTCTGTCTTCCGTTTTCCATCTTCGGCGGAACCTGCCATTTTTGTTCTTCACCATTGTCGCACCACCAGTAGCACCAGCCGTTTGAAAGAATCTCCCAGTGTATTATGTCTTCTTATGCAAAAATACCAGACATATAAAGGATATATTTCTATTCTTCTTTCATAGTTGCAAAAGATCACATACTCAAAAGAAAAGTTACAAAAAATAAAGTTTTGTAGGAAATGAAAAAAACGCTGGATAATTATCGAACAACCCAATACATTTATCCTACAAGTTTAGTTTAATAATTTTAAATGGATAAATGTGCATATTATTAAAAAATTATGGTGCTGGGACAAACAGCATAAGTACCACCTAACGTTTTTCTAGGTCGTTTTTCGAAAATTCTGTTTACACAGATTTTTTCGCCGACAATATGTTTTTGGCATATTATTTTTTTCAAAAACACAATTTTTGCTTGGTCCCCCTTGTGGTTTGGGTCTTGGTGAGTGGATGGCCTCTAGATGGACAACGCTTAACACTCCGACTCCGATGCGTGACTTTTAGGACTCCTGACTCAGAATTTCGTGCTGAACACGATGGTGTTATTGGTTTTGAAATTTTTCCTATAAAATTTTTTCTAGAGCCGACATTTTAAGTTTTTTATTATTTGTCTTGGCACGAAAGTACGAAAAATGGTCATAACTTTTCATATCTACATATAGTATTTTTGTCGGCATGTCACGCTTTTTTTTCGTGCCACGCTTTTTGACCCACTTCCCGATTGTATTATATTTTGTTCTCATCATATCTAAGGGTAAATCGGGGTCGCTGAGAACGCTAATGCTATCAGAATTGACATGTGATGCTTAAAATTTTGAGTTTTGCCAGAAAAGTGGGAAAAACCAGGTATGCTCAAGGGGTCTTCGAACCTGTGACCCCAAATTTTTTTTTCATTTTTAGTTTATTTTGGCGCCTGTTAAGGCGCCTGTTCGTCTTGTTCATCATATTTTTGTAAACTGTGAAATGTATCTTGTAGAGCAGAAGCAGGGATATCTTTTGGCTACGTATGTGTTGAGGTACCATAAAAATTATGGCACCGCGAAACCACAAAGACTACAACGTAAGCCTCTGATCAGGACTCATTTTCGTCTGGCTAAAACTTTGTTCACATCAGACAGACTGAGTACAGCCAGGATATTTTTTTGCAGGAACTTCAATGAAGATTATGAATCTGCAAAAAAATTATAAAAATGTTTTTTCTCTCGATTTTTATGACTTCTGTGAGATAAAAACACTTTTTAGAGCTATCATTTGCATTCACTGCAGTGCAAACTGTCAATTTCGAAATTTTGACACCAGGCTCGTGTTGCGAAATTCTTTCTGAGACTCGAAACTCGCTGTGAAATTTTGAATTCCTCTCAAGACAAAAGTTATTCAAATATTAAAATTTTAGAATTTTTTTTCGAAGTTTAATTTTGTTGTAAGAGCATTTTTACATGCAAATCGACCATGCTGAACACGAGACCGGTGTCAAAATTTTGAAATTGACAGTTTGAAATTGACACATAAGTAGTCAAAAGATAGCCCTGCTTCTGCTCTACAAGATACATTTCACAGTTTACAAAAATATCTTATATAGTATTTGGCATGTGTGGGTGGGCGGGCGGGTGGGTGGTTAACGCTTTTTCACTTCGAAGGCCAGAACGGGTCGTAGATAGCGAAATCACTTTTGTCGCTAATACCATCGTGTTCCCCAGAATGTCAGCTTTCGTTTTAAAAAAAGAACAGGCGAAAAAAATGAGTTCTAATAGGGGATATACCTATTTTTATGAATGAAGTCATAGCCCCTCATTGAAATTTCGAAATACTATAGAGGCGCTGATAGGCGCCTGTGGTCCCTTGTGATGAATATGAAAAGTTATGACCATTTTTCGTACTTTCGTGCCAAGACAAATAATAAAAAACTCAAAATGTCGGCTCTAGAAAAAAAATTATAGGAAAAATTTCAAAACCAATAACACCATCGTGTTCAGCACAAAAATTCTGAGTCAGGAGTCCTAAAAGTCACGCATCGGAGTCGGAGTGTTAAGAGTTGTCCATCTAGAGGCCATCCACTCACCAGGACCCAAACCACAAGGGGGACCAAGCAGAAATTGTGTTTTTGAAAAAAATAATATACCAAAAACATATTGTCGGCAAGAAAAATCGATCTGTGAAAACAAAATTTTTCAAAAACGACCTAGAAAAAAGTTATGGGAATTTTAAAACCGGGGACTTTCTTAATGCCCCCTGTATATAAGCTTTGGGGCTTCATTCAGAGTAAATACGACGAATGTCCTGAGTCTTTTGTATGTCAGGTAATATGCCGCAATAGCTTATCAAAATTGGTATTAATTGAAAATAATAAAAAACTTAATATTTGCGAAAAAAATATATAATCCTATATATATCCAATATAATCCTTGTAATCCAAAATCACGTTTAAGGAAAAAATACACACACTGGATTTGAACCTGTTTTCAAAAAACCCTTTTGTGGAACTTGCAGACCTCTTTACTGCTGTAATATTATATACCTTGGAGGAAATTTATTGGATGTTTTGAGTTGTTGATCTGCACCACCTTGGCCATTCAAGGTATGTGCTTCGGTGAGTGAAGGCAGGGAACTGGAGGAGGCACTCAAGTAGTGACGTCCATTGACCACTGGACGGTGGTGGCTATTGGAATTGCCTACTTTCTGCACCAAACTCAGGACATCAATCATCTGGCTAGTAGAGTGGAACGGTTCGAAAGGCTACACTTTTTTAGTCAAAATTAGAAATGAAATGCTATTTTCACCTTGTCTTTGCTTTCATTGTTGGACATTTCCAAAGCAGACAGAATTTCGGCGTCGGAATAGCCCATTTCTTTGGCCTGGTTGAGCTGTTGACTCAGCACTAACTCGCCTTGTTCTGGTCTTGACATGGTTTGAATTTGATCGCAAGTAGCTGAAAAATTTATATTGGAAACAAATTTAAAATTTTTGTGTGCAAGAATTTGATTTGGACTCAAAGTCTTTGACTTAAAATATCCCGATTGCCATTATTATACCATAATTTTTTGTTAGAAATTTTACATTCAGGGCCGGTATTAATAAAGATTACCCTTACCTCTAACTTTTACCCCTACCTATACCTTTTACCCTTACCTCTACCTTGTACCCCTACCTCTACCTTTACCTCTACCCTACAACTGCTTCGGCACCAAACGATTTATTCAACAACATAACACCAGCTCCACGAGACGTTTGCACATATCCGGCGTGAACATTGCGAAAACTAAACAAAAAACAACGATAAAGTGAGAGAAAAAGCACAGTCCTAAAGAAGCGAGCAAAACTCAACAATCCGCACAACAATGAAAAACGGACGTTAAATTCGTGTTCAGCGAACTAAAATTGCCCTAGAAATGCTTTACGGGACAATATTTTGAAAATCAAGATGAAGGAAAAAAAATTACCCTGCTACCACCCATGGTAAAAATAAGCCTTGGTCCCCCCTGTTGTTTTTTACCCAAACCTCTACCTCTACCTTTACCTCTAGCTTTTATAATACGGGTAGAGGTAAGGGTAAAAGGTAGAGGTAGCGGTAGGGGTAAATAATTCTTTATTAATACGGGTAGAGGTAAGGGTAAAAGGTAAGGGTAAATCGATTATTAATACCGCCCCAGGACATAATCTCGGATCTCCTCCTTTTTATAAACTGACCCAATATGATTTTAAAAAGTTTGAAAGTTTCCATCATTGATTCAAAGATCATTTTCTGTCACTTTCTGGAAGCTTTTAAAAGCAGTTCAAATTTTTGCCTTGGAGGACCAAGGTCACATTTCAGGTTCCACTAGTTCCCTACTTTGGTCCCCCAAGGCAAAAATTTGTGACAAAAAAGTGAATGGCTGTAGCTGAAATGAGCCCTCAAAAGTCTGAATTTCACCAGTAAATTCACTGGTTTTCACCACCAAATTTTATGTTGTTCTTTTTCTTTCAATTTTTGTTATAATTTTTTCAAAAATTTTGTGTTTTCTTGTACCCCCAGATTTTGGCTTTTTAATGAGCCATCTAACTTTGCTGAATGACTTGCAAAATTTGGAAATTTAGGAAGAGAAAAAACCTAAGAAAAGGCCCCTCGAGCTCTTGTTAAACTCTCTTGATCTTTAAATTTTGCAAATCATTTAGCAAAGTTAGATGGCTCATTAAAAAGCCAAGATCTAGGGTCATAAGAAAACACAAAAAATTAAAAAAAATTATAACAAAAATTGAAAGAAAAAAGACAATATAAAATTGACTGGTGAAAACCAGTGAATTTACTGGTGAAATTCAGACTTTTGAGGGCGCAATTCAATTTGAGCCAAAGTGAATATATGACAAAAAAACAGAAAAAAGTATTGCCCATTTAAAATGCACACAAAAAAATAATTCGAAAATATCATTGACCAAACTAGGTCAGTCCAGTGCGCATTCCAACTTCGCAAATTGCTTGCTTATCAAGTTTCACGGTGCTTGAAAATCAGGGTCTTAAATTTTTTGTCCAAATATTTGAATCGGTTTGTACAGTTGGATAGGCTACTTTTTAAATGGGTCATGCGCGTGCTTAAAAAAAAATTATTTTCAATAGTTCCGTTTTTCTATTGGGTTGGTGCATAATTTTTTTTTTTTTTATTTGCACACTATTCAACAACAACCCAAATACAAGTCTGCCTATAACATTTCTGAATATTATTCTGGAGCATATTCACCCTCTACATCAATAACATCTTCCCATTTGCTCGGTATCCGATCAATTCTGCGAGCGAAAACCAAAAACAGAATGAATTAAAATGTCAGATGTTCACTGAATTAACACAACAAAAAACCAACGTTAATTATGCACCAACCCAATACCTCCATACCTCCATGCAGTGATGCCCCTGAAAGTTCGATCCACACCTTGGTCTACGACTTTTTCCAACAAATAGGCTAAAAAAGTCAGACCCAGCTTGGGGTCAAACTTTAAGGAATATTCTTAAATTCCAAGTTTCACTGCAGAAACATATGTTTTCGAAAATCCACAAGGGGGACCAAGGCAGTGCTTGGCTTGATGTTTCTCAAGTCTCCAAATTCTATTTTTTCTGTCTGTTCACATAGTAAATATGTTCTACAAGATAGCATTGTCAGAATTTCGGTATCGAATCGTACAGTTCGATTTGTTCCCTTGTAAGTACGAGCAAAGCACGACAAAAAGTGCTAAGTACGCGCAAAATACGAGTACGAATACGAGTACGACGAAATTTTGTATCATGATACGAGGTCCTAAATTAGGCGGTGCGAAGTGCGAGAACATTGCAAAAATCATTACACTGTATACAACAGAGGGTAACAGACAATGTTCAACAGCTTCTTTTATTTCAATAATAAATAATAATAATAATTTCAATAATAATAAATATTATAAATTTCAATAATAAAATTAGGTTTGGACCTGCTTCGCAGGTCCAAACCAAATTTCAAGGGCTTCAAAACAATGTAATATTTTTAAAATTGAGCTTTGCTTAAAATTGAGAAAAAAATAGGATTGGTTTAAAGACAGGATTTTTTAACGAATCCGACGAAAAAAACGGCATGTTATGAGCTCAGATAAATAGCTGTGGGGTGGCTGTTGCCCTTTAGCAATGTGCCCTATTTTGGACGTTCGAAAACAATGCACTTGGACCATTCACAAGTTTTTTTCCTTTTGAATATCACCAAAAAAATAGGTGACAAACAGGGTGGCACGTACTACCACTTTCCCTGCGCCTCTCTCCACCGAAATAATCCTCTGTGGCGTCAGTTTAGATGAAAAAAGAGCAGACAAAATTAACCCCTCTGACTAGTATGCAAAACACACTTGCCAATTGTCTATTTTGCCAATTGTTATCAAGTATAATCCTATTTTATTTACCGCAAAGAAAATTTTTTTTTCGAAATCGGCGATAAAACCACGTTAGCTGCTCCGAATAAAGAAGTTTGTTACAAATTTTGGATTTCGAATGGTTGCTTAAACTCAAATGACCAAGCAGATACAAAAACTGAAAAAAGGTGTTTACCCAGGGCTACGATCTGTACTTTCTGAAAATATTTATAATATTATGTTTTTGTTTTCAAAATTCGTAGTCAAAACCCTTTTTTTCGCTTCGAAATGGCAATAAATATTGGCAATAAACAAGCACCGTATTTCCTCTAATAGAAGCCCCGGGGCTTATATTTTTCACTCAGCCTCTAGAGGGGGTTTCTATTGGAGAGGGGGCTTATACAGTTGCGGAAAAAAGTTACTGCCTGATCAGAATTTCCACATTTTTTGAGAAAACTGTTTGAATTTAATTATTTTTCAAACGGAAAGGGAAAACGAAATAGACAGTCTTGTAGAGAATTTCACGCTCTACAAAACTGGTATTTTTGTTCAAAAGATTCATTTAAAATTTATGCAAAAAAATCGCAAAGTTTGAAACAATGCAAAAATAAGGTCACGAAAAAAGTTACCGCCCGATAACATTTTATTCCAAACAACGCACCAAAACAACATTTTAATATTTTGTAGCATATCCGTTAGAATCAATAACAGCCTGGCATCTTCTTGGCATTGACTCCACGAGCTTTTCCAGGCGTTCTTTCTGAATCGACTCCCATGCTTTCTTCACCGCTTTGAATAGTTCGTCCGACTTCTGTGCTTGTGCCCACCCATTCTTCGTTCAGCTTCATACCACAGATTCTCGATCGGATTTAGGTCTGGAGATTGAGCGGGCCATTGCATAACATCGACGCTGTTGTCCTGGAGCCATTTTGTGATGATCTTGGCCTTGTGCTTGGGATCGTTGTCCTGCTGGAAGATCTAGAAAAGTCACGAATAATAAAGGTCAGAGAGGAGTTAATCTACTAGTACCAAGTTTTCATCCGGATGCGAGTTTTCAAGATGTTCCAAATGAGAGAGCATTGTTTCCGAAAGGATCTGTTGATACTGAAACCGATCCATCTTGCCATTCACCAGTCTGAGAGGTCCAAGTCCATGCCACGAGAAACAGCCCCAGACCATAATGTTTCCTCCACCAAATTTAACGGTGCCTTTGTGTACTTTGATCGAAGCGCTTATTAACCGGACGCCTTACATAACCTAAAAACATTGTTTACGACGAAAAGAAAAACAAAATCCAACCTTTTCCATCACTTCCGATCATGTTGAACTTCGATTCATCCGACCAAAGCACGCTCTTCCATTGATCGACAGTCCAATTTTGATGTTCCTTCGCAAAACTGAGACGTTCTTTGACATTCTTTGGCGATATAAACGGCTTTTCGGCTGACGACGACCAAATAGACCAACCTAAAAACATCAATCAACACGGTAAATATTAAAAAGCAACCTCAATGAGACGATTCTGTACTGTGCGCACCGTTATGTCATCCAACTTTAGCTCTTCACGAATTTCAGGGGCCGTAAGCTTTGGATTCTCCTCGATTTTCGAGCAATCATTCGGTCGACCCTGCAACAACTACTGATGTCATCGTGTGCCTAGTTAATTATAATGCTACCTGCCACTTGTCTTTCGCTTCCGGCCATCCTTTGTGCACTTTCGATTCTTTTGGCGATGGTAAACATCACGAACACTTTCCTTCGGTATTCCCACGTGATCAGCGATTCTTGTGAAGCTCCATCTTTCATCTGTGTCGTAAGCGAACGATAAGCCTTTCCGTAACTTGATCAATCGATTTAGGACGCATCTAAACATAATAACACATGAAAAATTCATAAACCACCACAAAATACAAGGAAATGTTATCGGGCGGTAACTTTTTTCGTGACCTTATTTTTGCATTGTTTCAAACTTTGCGATTTTTTTGCATAAATTTTAAATGAATCTTTTGAACAAAAATACCAGTTTTGTCGAGCGTGAAATTCTCTACAAGACTGTCTATTTCGTTTTCCCTTTCCGTTTGAAAAATAATTAAATTCAAACAGTTTTTCTCAAAAAAATGTGGAAATTCTGATCGGGCGGTAACTTTTTTCCGCAACTGTATATTTTAACCATTTTTTGTGGCAAAACTGGGCTGGCAAAACCCATTAAAATATATGCATACGAGTAAACAATCTTTCACTAAATATTTATTTCAATCATCAGCAAACAAAATTAGAATAACATATTTGTATAACAAGCACAATTAGAATTCAATGTTGAGAGATTGGTCGGTTAGGTACCCGTTTTCTTTGTCTTCATCCGAGTCGGCTTTTTCCAGAGCAGGTAGATCATCCATTGCAGCGAAGCGGGCGTCTTGCAGCTTTTGTCTTCCTTCCGCAACCGGCCCATGATCCTTGAAACAGTGGATATCGTCGTCTTCACTGCCATAGGAAAATGCACAAACAACAATGACAAACATAATGAATCACAAAAAAAGTTGCCAGTAAAAAAGGTGCGAATCCAAAAAAAACTTTTTATTTTGAGGGGGGTGCTTACCGTATTTTCTCTAATAATGCCCTCTCTAATAATGACCCTCTAATAATGACCCCATACTGCCAGTCAAAGGTCAAAATGTCAAGGTAAGCAAACAAACTTTATTACATCCAACGAGCACATATCAGACATCAAACAACAACGCCTCATCATCAACAACATTTTCTAGATCCATCTCTTCATCAGAAATTCCGGCCTCTTCTTCGTCGTTTCGCCCATCCTCCGCACGTTGTTCCGCCCTTATATTCCTGAGAAGCTCCAACCTATTGGCCCGATCGATCCCTCTGGTTTGAAACACGCAATCTTATCGTCACCAGATCCATCCGTCAGAGTTGTGAGTGCGCAAGCTATGATAAAAGTCTAGGTTTCAAACAAATTTTCTTGTTTAAAGCGAACCTTTAAAGGATTTGATGATCATGTCCTTCGACAAATCTTCCCAGGCTCGGTGCACCCATTCCAGAACAACCTCCAACGCCGGCGCTTTTGGATTACCCGCTGCGGTGAACTCCTGTCTATCCCCGTTGCTCATCCAGATATTGTAGTAGTGACGTATGTTCTCCTTGAGCGGTTTGTTCCATCACACATCTGGTGCCTGAAGAAGCCAGTGTGAGCAGTCAGAACAGTTACATTTATAGGATTAAATAAAGTTACTTGGATGACTTTTGTACAGCCTCCCGGAATGTATGCCAGCTCCACTTTGAGTTCTTTCAAAACCGCTGTTGTCGCCTCGCTTTTGTGGCTTGCAAACGCATCCCACACCAGAAGACGCTTGCCCGAGAATAGACCGCCGCCGATGACATGCCTCAGAAAATCCTCCGTTGTTGAGTCATTCATCCACGTCGAGCCGGACCAGTTGATGATGAGTTTGCCCTTGAATTGGTTCACGATAGCAGGGACAGGACGCTTTCTTTTGACCAGAACGTAGGGGAGCATCTTCTTGCCGTCCGAGCGAGCTGCCGGGCAGACAGTGACCCTCATTTTCTCATGACTAGTAGTGACGACGGTAACCTGAGGATAGATTCCGAATAAAAGCAGGTTCAAGTACGATGGTCTAAAAAGTCAGATACACAATACTTACATCCTTTGCGCCCCTTGTTTCAATGCATCTGTTCTCTGGGCAGTCAAACCACACCGCAGTCTCATCCATAGCGAAAATTGAATTGAACCTCATTGCATTGCGCCTCTGCTCCACATGCACAATGAACTTAGCAACGACCTCGGCATAGTTTTCCGGCGGCTTCTGCGCTGTAGTAGTGACGCGTCGAAGGACGAAGTTGTGACGCTTGAGAAAACTATTGAGCCATCCAATTGAAGCCTAATCAAAAAATCTCTTTTACATCCAACCGAAAGGCTAAAGCTAAACAGGCACAAACCTTGATATCGATTCTGCGAAAGAATTCCTGTGCCATGCTGGTGATGATCCTTCTCTCGAGATGGGACGTTTGTTCTCGCGCATTTCCTTCACCCAATTGGCTAGTTCCAAATCAAGTTCTGGCTCCAGGACTGGTCGACCGCCCCCTTCAAGTCGCTTTCGTTTCGATCCTCCAGCCGTGTTCCTAAAATATCAGTAATAACAAGTTAACAAGAACAAATAACAAGAAATAACAAAAAAATTCCTGAGAACAAGCATAATATTACATTTGTTGCCGAATCTCCGCCTCTTTGCCCCTCCATCGCTTGACAACCTTCCGGTCTACGTTGAACTTCCTTGCCGCCGAATGGATCGAATTTTGCTTTGCCCAGTCGATTGCCTCCAGCTTAGTTGACGCCTCGTTATGCCGTTGTCGCTTGCGGTTGACTCGAGCCCCTTCATCTTCGTGCAGCTGTAGCTCTTCGACCTGGAAAGAATAGATTAAGTAATCAGTCACACAAATCGTCTGTAAAAAACCCAACCTCCTGCTCGGCAGCCTCTCGATATCTCTCCGCCTCTTCCTCTAGCACTGCCTCGCGCAACCAATTCTCATTCATCTCCATGACTGCATCCCTCTGAGCTGATTGATCTGAGTCGACGATGTTCGACACACGCTCGAGCAGAGCCAAATTAGCCGGATCTTCCAAGAACGACGTAGCTTTTGCGCGCAAATTTTCCTGAGAGCCCATTCTAAAATAAACAGCAGATAAGTGATTGTAGGACATGAGTAGGCGAGAAACAAGCGGCAAACAAGACAGTTATTGAAAAAATGAGCGAGAACCGTTGAATAATGAACAGGTGACAATCAAATGTGTAATGTAAAGCCATTGAACAACGAATTTTTTTACAAAATTAACAAAAATGCAATGAAGGTTTCATAGTTTTTACAAAAAATTTTAAATTCAGCGAGCCTTCGGCGCCATAGGGTTGAAAATAATGACCCCTCTAATAATGACCCTCTCTCTAATAATGACCCCCCCTCGGAGGGTTGAAAAATAATGACCCCGGGGTCATTATTAAAGAAAATACGGTATATTAGAGAGGGGGCTTATATTTTTCACTCAGCCTCTAGAGGGGGCTTCTATTGGAGAGGGGGCTTCTATTAGAGAAAATACGGTAACCATTTTTCCAAAAACTGTCAAATAGTACTTTTTTCTGGAAGATGTGCCTTTCGAAATTTTGATATCGCAGACCTGTGTTTGTTCAAAATTTGAAATCGGGCGAAATTTCATGAGTTAGGATACTCCTATCGAAAGGGCCTCCCAAAATTTTTGCCATTTTGCCTTGGTCCCCCTTGTTGTTTTTTCCATAATTTTTTTACAATTTTAAAATTTTTATTCTTTCAGTTTTAGAAGAATTTTCATTTGGATAACAAACACACAAATTATTTTATTAATCATCATAGGGGAGAAAAATGAGTTTGGGAAATGATTTTGGGTCATTTTTCAAAAAATCCGAGCATGGGGGGAACTATAAAAGTGCCTTGAAATGAAAGAAATTCTATTCTATACTAGCGCCCATAATTTTCAAACGCGACCTTTTTAATTCCGGTGCAAAACCCTAAATTCACTTTTTTTTCTAACTATAGACCCCAAAAAACATATTTACAGACCCTTTTTCATTTCCGCCTTTTCTGATTAAAAACAAACATCGTCTGTGTGCTGGTAATAAAAATTTGGAGACATGCATTTATGGTTTTGCTTACACAGCAAGTCATGTTTTTTATCGTTCACAAAAAAGGAGATAAAAAAGCAAAAAAGTATTATAGCGGAAATCAAATTTGTATGATTAGTGGGTGCATATTTACACTCTTACTTAAAATAACGCCTACCACTGGTGTTTGAAGTGGGCAGTGCAAGCAGGGATGTGGTGGAGTGGAGACTACGAACACCATCCACTGACTCATCGTCATCTGTTTGTGCTTCCATGTTGTAATTCGTGGTGCGCTCCAGCAGGGACTGGGCGCTCTAATACACTGCTGTGTGAATTTACAAAAACTTTTTTAAATAAAAGTTAACGAGTAATATCAAAATTTGCACAGTCGGCTGTAAAGTTCCATTAATTGTTGTTTTTATACAATTATTTAACTGCGTACTTAGATTTTGATAATAAAAAAATGCGAGCCTTAGATTATAGACCAAGTTGAATTTTTACTTAAAATTAAATCGCGTAAATTTCAACAGCCAATTACTGAATTCAAATCGATCGATAGAACCCCAAAGGAGAACTTAGCTCGATTTCTGAAGCTTTTGCCAGTTTCTTCGGTCAGTCTAGTCCGAAATATCGCAAGGATTTAGATTTTACCGATCGCTTTTGTACATAACAATAGTTTTGCCAAAAAGACCCGCTGGTCTCGATATACTTATTCGATACTTATTTTCACCTTTTTTGAAAATAAGTGTTCGTTATATCGAGACCCGCGGGTATTTTCGGCAAAACTATTTTTATGTACAAAAGCGATCGGTAAAATCTAAATCCTTGCAATATTTCAGACTAGACTGACCGAAGACAACTGGCAAAAAGCTTCAAAAATCGAGCTAAAAAAAGGGTCGGACCCGAGGTGGGAACGAACTTTTTGGGGGTTCGTTGTATCGAGACTCGACTGTATCGCCATTTTTCTTTAAAATTTTGTTGTAATTTTTTAAATTTTTTGCATTAGAGTGTAGCCGTCTGCTTTAATGAACTCCAACTCTGAATGATTTGCAAAATGTAGAGATTTAGAAATTTGAAACAAATTTAAGTATCCACATTTTATAAATCATTCAGTGGATTTTGCTAACTCATAAGAAGGCCAAGGCTATACTCCAGTGCGAAAATCTTTAAAAATTACGACTAAAATTTTAAGAAAAGTGGCTATATAAAGTTCTGTGCACGGAATTCAGCAATTTTAGGGTGGAATTCAGACTTTAGAGAGCGCACTTCAGTTACAGCCGATACATTTATTGCATTTTCATCCAAAAAGTGGCTAACCATAGTTCTTTGCTTGAGCACTTGTCCATCCACTGCCGATAGAACATTTTTGCTTCTTCTGACCCATTTCTTGAGCAGTGTTGAGTCCACATGTTTTGGACTAAACTTCACAAATCGGCGCAGAAGACTAGGGCTGTTGGTTTTAGGGGAAAAGAAACTGGAGTCATTTTCCTAAAAATTAATTGATTGTTTTATTTTTTGCGCAGCGAATATTTAGACCCCTTTGAACGCTGTTTTGCGTCACCTCTTATCATTTCTCCATAAAGATAAAAGTGGAGTCAATAAATTTTGCTTGTTTACACCTCTCATTGCACAGGTGTGTCTAGCCATACTACTCACGAAAAGTAGGGAATTGCTACTAACCTCTGGTTGGCCCGCTCGATCCTCCAAACACAACTCAAATAAATGGCACTTCTCCAAACAGCCTGTTCGATTACATGATCCATGCAAGTAAGCCATATGGCCAGAAGAATGTTGAAGGGCAACCCTTCCAGTAGGCATGTGGGTGTGCACTCCATGGTTCAATGGCTCCCAGGTCATTGAGCTGAATGTTGGATCAACTGAGTATATACGACTGAACAATAAACAATTTCGGTAAACACAGCCCACTGAAGATCGGTACTCACCCATTTGTCTTGGTCCCCCAAGCTGATTCTTTTTTAAATTTCAAGCAATTAAAAACAAAACAATTTTAAATTTTCAAAAAAATCAGCTTGGGGAGCAAGACAAATTGACGGGTGTTAACCAAACGTGGGCGGTGAGTGGGGGATGTACACCGAAATTTAGACAACAAAAGCCTCACTTGAGCCATAATCTCCAAGCTGGAGTGCTACGACCAGTATCAGAAATCTGGTCCACATTATTTGCTCCATCAAAAGACTGAGAAAAGAAAACAAATGCATAATCCTCCAAAACTATAGTAGACCGGTGTAGGTAGTTCTTGGATGGACGTCGTTGGCTTTCCACAGAGTTGTAAGTGCGGAGAAGTTGGCATCGGTAGTTAGTCTGACTGTCATATGGAGTGGGAAGTTTGATTGAGAACATGTCTTCTGAGAATTGATTGAAAAAGTAAAGGGTGTCTCTGGAGATGAACGGATCACACCACAGTTCTAAAAAATATGCAATAATAAGAGCTCAGAGATTTGCGAAATTGGGTTAAACTTTTGACAACTTTTGACTCTGTAACCCGGGCAGGAGTAGTGTTGCCCAAATCACTTTGGGACAATTCAATTTGGGCCAAAATCAAATTTCGCCAAGATCATTTGCAATATTCGGCAAATATTTACCGAATATTGCAATTTGATTTGGCCCAAATTGAACTGTCGCAGAGTGATTTGGCCCAAATTCATCTTGGCCCAAATTGAATTGTCCCAAAGTGATTTGGCCCACACTACTCCTGCCCTGTAACCCCATGATCCACCAAAGTGTTTTTGGAAAAAAAATTCCATTTACAACCAAATTTGAATTTAGCCAGCGGTGAGTTTTAGGGCAGGAGTAGTGTGGGCCAAATCACTTAGGGACAATTCAATTTGGGCCGAATATTGCAAATGATCTTGTCGAAATTTGATTTTGGCCCAAATTGAATTTGGCCCACACTACTCCTGCCCGTGTTTTATCAAAATTTTAAGCACAAAGTTACCATTTTTGAAGAACCTCCTTGCCAAAGTAATAGATACAACCTCAGCACTTTTGCTGACAAAAAACTTGTAAGTGTGGAAAAGCTTAATGGTCCGATTCTCTTGATTGATATCAGTGAAATTAGTGGGATATGAGATGAGCACTGGACCCGATTCGTCATGGATGATCCTAGTGTAACCAGTTTTGACACTAAAATAAAGAAAAAATGCTTGGTTTTAAATCAAAAAACAAAGATATTGTACCCAAATTTCATATTCTCCTTGACTATTTCTAAGACAATAATAAGCTTTTGGTCCAAACAAAGGTAGGCTTTGGCCAAATGAAAGAGCAGTGTGGAAGAGCTGAGATTAGAAGAGTCTTGCAGCACGAGTACTAGTTGACCATCTTCTAGGTAGGTGAATTCAAATACCTACAAATCAATGTAAAAAAGATTGAAAATAAATATAAAATTACAATGTCTTTAGCAT
The DNA here is from genome assembly GCA_029231635.1 of Ditylenchus weischeri. Lineage (NCBI taxonomy): Eukaryota > Metazoa > Nematoda > Chromadorea > Rhabditida > Anguinidae > Ditylenchus > Ditylenchus weischeri. Next base: position 3,606 of record JAMRYI010000586.1, on the reverse strand, counting down.
GAAGTATATCATCACACACCAAATTAAGTTCACAATTTTCTTCTGAATTTTCTAGATTGAAGTAGTAAAAGCTTCTAGATCCTCTCCTGGAAATAAAAATTATTGGAAAAGCCAAACCCCTAAGCAGATTTACTTGAACAAAATATGGTCATCAATGGGGGAAACTGAGAATAAATTGTAGGCTGAATGAACTCCCGTAAAAGAACGATTATAATGCATATTTTTAGTTTAACTATTAAAATTTTAAATACTATTTGTAACAGGTAGTTAAGTCATTGACGTCCAGTAAAATAAAAAAACGCATTTGATGTGAGCAATCAACACTTTTCGGAAAAGTCAACGTTCAAGAGGCTCAGTGCTAACATGTTCCTACCTGCTCATAAGCCACTCCCACCATAATTTGTTATCAGTTTGAGAAAAGCAGACTATAGGTGGCAGGAACACGTTAGCCATAATTCATTTTAAAAGAGTCATGGGCGGTAAGAAAAAATCACGCTTAAAACCCCAAGTATATACAGTTTTGACAGTTGGATGTTTACCGAGTTTCATCCAGCTTAGCTTTCGCCATTTTGGACAACTAGCTCTAAACTTAAGGATCAGAACACAGAAATTCGTTCCATTCCCCAGGAGTTTTATTCAGCTCTTGAGTTCCTAGACTGAAAACCAAAGAGAAAAATATTATCTTTTTATTCCAAAACAGTACATATCACAATTATAGCACCTTCATAGTGCATCCTTACAATAACACGTAAAAGAACAATCTAACGCCTTTGCAAAGCATAGTTGAATTGATTAGAAAAGTTGTTTTCAGCCCTTGCCTTCTGAATTTGCTCCAGCGTTGCTGATACTCTCCTCAGAGTTCTTTTGTCGAACAGCTTTGTCTAGAATCCAAGAATTAGTTGATTAATTATCGATAATAATTAGGAACAGGTAAGCCCACCACAAGCCTTTCGCGCACTTTTGCACACTCTGGTTTGTCCCGTTTCTTGATAATAGTCTTAGCACTGATTTTCCTTCCTGCCGGCATGGTTAGACGAGTTCCCGTTGCCCCTTCCACATCCCTGAGAAATTCTTCTTCATCGCGCACTTTTTCCTGTTCCAACAGGCCAGATTGTGAGCTGGTGGAAGGCATGCTAAGGCTAAAATGTAGTATACACCCCCCACTCAAGTGTAGTATACACCCCCCACTCAAGTGTAGTATACACCCCCCACTCAAGTGTAGTATATATATATCCTTAGTGTATATAGACTAATCATCAACTTTTTGTATTTGTGGTAATACATAGAAAGATACAGTATACTACAAATATAATTATCTTTATTAACAAGAAATAGGCGAACGAGAAATAATACAAAGAAATTATGCTTATTTGCTATTTCGGAGTATCTTCTGGAATTTGTCGCGCTTATAGAATGCATAAGTATTGTCTTGGAATTGCACGCATATTTGATCGCTGGCAGAATCATCATTTGCAGTTGCAGCAATCACTACAGCGTCGTACATCTTTGGCACTTTTCCTTTCCCTCACGGGACCTTGACTTGATCACCGACAGCGAAAGGAATGCTACGAGGAGTTGGGCTTCGATGCTCTGGAAAGCCAGCAGCTTCTTCGTCTGACTCATCGCTTTCTTCACCGCTGTCTGAAACAGCTCCTTCGAAATCGTATGTGTTCTCAAAGTCTTCAGAGTGCATATGGACCTGTACACACAATTGAAGCATCTTCAGGAATGGATCGCTATAAAAATTTATACCATGAAAATATACTCGAAATCTATGAAAAAGTATTACATGTTACGTAAACGGCATTGTTTGATGAATAAGTATTTGGCGAGATTACCCGGCAAATGACGACGTGTACGATTTCCAGGCTGCCTGAATATCATTCTTTTGATTGATCCCCAAGTAGCTTCGATGGTATTGGTGTGAACAGCCTAAAAAATTAATATGATAAAATTCTTCTTCAAGAATAATTGCTAACAATTTACCTTTCGCACATGAGGAGGAAAACATTGAGGTACTTCATCTTCTGCTGTCTTAAACGAGATGCTGTGATTGACGCGGAGAAGTTCATAGCTTAAATCCTCCAAATTGTCATACGCTTTCCACCCGTCAGCAATTATTATGGTGTCTTTCTTAATCCATCGCTGAATGAGAGGCACAAGAGTAGAACGGTTCCGGAAAATGAAATACTTACAGAATCGAAATAAACAAAAAATAATAAATAACACCTTTTCTCGACTTGTACTAAAAAGACATCGCCTGTTGAACGAGAAATACCTCCAAATACCCATGAACCTTCAACTCGATGCCCTCTGTTATACTTTCGTTTCCCAAACTTAGATTCATCGATTTCTACCTAAAAAAGAGATGAGAAAAACATAGCAAAAACCGCGTGCAAACAATTTACCACATCACCAGGACCTCCGATCGATTTCCCCAGAGTCACCATTGCATAGAAGACTGCACGCCGACAAAACCGAGTCCATTCAACTGCTGTTTTGTTTGTAATTCCAATTTCGTCACAGATCTTTGTCAACTCCGAATTAGCAAGCCTAAAACGATAAAAAAAGCTAATGAGAATGAATCCTAATACACGAGAATCCGTACCACATGTGAATCAATTTCAATGTTACGATAATAGGAGACTTAGACAGACCCAAAAAAGTCGAAGTCAGTAGGCCATATTCGCCATTGCACTTAGAGCCACCGATGGCAATACGCTTTCCACAACGAAATCGGACATTGCTGAAAATAAATAACTTGAAAATCCAAAACAGTTTAAAACCATCGCAAAAACTGACTTGTTAGTCCTTTTTTCCAAGCGCATATTAGGCTTGCCACACTTCGGACAACTTCGCTCCATGGAAACCACATTGTGTCGATCCAAGAATGAGAGCAAGTCGTCTTCGTTTTGGCAAAGGCGATCAAGATCTGATAAAGTCCAGCGGTTCGATTGCACACGTCCATTAGCATTCAAAGCCATCTATAAAAAATAATTACAGAAAACAGATGTACATATTGTAGACCATTGCTTGACTCATTGCAAACACATAAAAAGGGGAGAGATTAAAAAGACATCGACGAAAAAAGACGACAGAAAAAAGAAAGAAATAGACGTTTGAACATAAAATCAGAGTAGTAAATATGTCTATTAAAACCATTTCAATTCCGAAATTTCAATTGTCACAAAACTTTTTTACTATTAAATTCGTTGAGTGGGTGGTGTATACTACACTTCAGTGGGTGGTGTATACTACACTTGAGTGGGGGGTGTATACTACACTTGAGTGGGTGGTGTATACTACACTTGAGTGGGGGTGTATACTACACTTGAGTGGGGGTGTATACTACACTTGAGTGGGGGTGTATACTACATTTGCTCCCATGCTAATAAAGGAAATATGCGGAAACCCGTTACGAAATAAAAAAAATACTCTGCTAACTCTGCATCAGGAAAGCCCTCAGAATCTCGATTAATAATTGGTCCATGAATCGGGCACTTCTCACGGTCCATTCTTGGACACACTGGAGTTGCAACAATGACATTTAAATGACAGCCTACAAAATAATACTATCTTACATTTACCGCTTGGTAGCCTTGCTCT
>JAMRYI010001414.1:0-26398 GCA_029231635.1 Ditylenchus weischeri | reverse complement strand
TTTTATTCATTCTATTTATATTTTGTTCAGCAACCTGTGAATAGATTTCAAAATTAGCAACATCAATCATTATTATCATTGTGTATCAATAGAGTATATATACCAGCTGCACTACTACACTTAACCATTTTGTTCAACAACAACAACAAAAATGAAGGAGGGATCAACAGTACAGTTTTAGCTAAAGGCACATCAATTGAAGCATTATCCATTTTCTATAGAAAACTGCAACTATCTCTACATTCAACCAAGAAATACTTACATACACACCAGAGATTGCGTGATATCAGAACATTTGATATGCTATTCAATATCATATGATATGATATTAACATCATATGACAGCCCTTCGGTAGCATACCAGTATCATACCAGACGGAAATTCCGAACTCGACATCACATCAACACCATATCAGAGGGGAAATCCCGAGGCCGGTGTCATATCAGTTTGATATGATATCAAGTCAATACCATATCATTATCATATCAGACAGGAAAGCAAACTTTAGCATATCAGATGGAGAATCCGGGACCGATATCATATCAAATTGACATCACATCAAGTCGGTATCATATCAGTAACATATTAGACGGAATTTTTTTGGTCAATATCATATCAGATTGGGAAAAATCGATATTACGCAATCTCTGATACACACACAATTGCACATGGAAGTGAGGCAGGTAGTAAGGGGAGGGTGGGGAAGAGACAATAGGCTAGCTAGAAGCAATATCACAAATACAAGAAATAAAAGTGGCATCAGATGGTTGGAAAGTTAAGCTTTTTGGAAATTAATTTTTTGGATAACATTAAGCAGTGTTTGGAAAATCCGAAAATTTCGCATTGCGAAAATTGCAAAGTGAAAATTGCGATTTTCGAATTCAAGTGGGCATAAATGTCCATACTTGGTGATGGTTGCTTGTGGTCGTTTTCTAAAAGGAATTGAGCAAGGTAATTTAGCAAGATACTGGTCAGATTTTTACGATCTTGCAAAAATCGCAATATCGATTTTCACAAAATCTTAACTATGCATTGCGATTTGCGTTTTTGTATCGCATTTTCCAAACAGTGATAATTAACATGAGAAAGGCGGACTGTAACAATTGACTACCTGGGGGTCTTGAGACCCGATGAGCACGAACATCACAAAATCAGACCTCCGAACCGGATTCGGATTCAAGATGGTCAATTTAGTTAAGAAACTGCTTTTTGAATACCAAGCTCACTGACAATTTTCAAATTTGGTGCACTAAATAAATTCACTGCTCACCAGCCTAAAGAAAAAACCCCTACCTGACCTTGATGAGTGTGGTCACGAAGATAGGGGTTGTTAAGGGCATTGCATACATGTTCGTTGGAGGTCCGATTTTGTGATGTTCGTGCTCATCACGTCTCAAGACTCCCAGGCAGAGTTGTAACAAACGTCATGACGTCCGTCAAACGTCCCTCACTTCACCTTCACTTCATAGCCATGAAGGACGGCATGAAGGAAGGGCTCATATTTAAAAAAAATTTCAATGACGTGAAGCCTTCACGTCATGAACCCAATGAAGGTGAAGGAAAAAATCCTTCATTTACCAAGTGAAGGAATTTTGAAGGTTGTTTGAAAGTTTAAAATGCACTGAAGGGAAAATGACGGCAAACTGGAGGAATGAGGAAAAAGATAGAAGAAGAAAATTGAGCCGAAATTCTGAAATTCTTCGAAAACCTCTTTGTCTATATTTTAACCTTCCAATCTATCTCTTAGCCATATATACTTCCATTTTTGCCATATATCCTTGCCATATATGCTTCATACTCTCTCCGTCCCAGCGGCTTTTTCAGGAGTGGAGTCTCTGTTTTCGATGGTGATCTGGCATGCGACAGGGAGAAAGTGCAACTCAAAGCCAAAGCTGGTCAAGACAAAAGCACTCCTGAAGTTTAATGAGCATTCGATCAAATTGTCCTAATATTTGTTTGATCATCTTGTTGTTTATTGTCTTTTGTTGATGGGAGAATAAACTTACTGTTTTGTTGATATTTATAATGTGGATCTAACAGGTGAGGGTCCCTCATTGTTCATTGTTTAAAATTGAAGAACTCTTCACTGACGTCAAGAACTGACGTTAGCGTGTAAAAAAATTTATTGACTGACGTGAAGATTGAAGGAAGAGCACAAAAAATTTTCCACTGACGTGAAGGCTGAAGGAAGGGCGGAAAAATTTTTTAGTGAAGGTGACGTGAAGATGAAGGCGAAAAAAATTTCCCAATGACGTGAAGAATGAAGGAAGAACGAAAATTAAAATTGTTTGTGAAGGACGATTGAAGGACCGGCAGGGGTCCGTTACAACTCTGCTCCCAGGTAATCAATTGTTACAGTCCGCCTTTCTCGTGTTAATTTTAAAAAATAAAAATGAAAAAATTGGGATGCGAAAAGTTTCAATCGTCCCCCAAAATGCGGTTGATTTGGGTGAGTATGTGTTTGAAGGTTTGGTCTTGCTTTCCAGGCTGAAGTCGGTCAGCCAGGAACGAGGAGCTTAGTTGGACTTGCATCAAGGCTTTCCTACACTTGTTGCAACGCTCATACCTCTCTTCTGCAGCTACATCCACTCCCAACGAGAAAGACTTGGAAGATAAACCGTGCTTAATGGAATCTCCAAATGATTGGACCACCATTTCTAGTAGATCTAAGGCTAGGGCAAGATAATCCAGGTTGGGGTGAGAGAAAAGCACTCGCACTTTGTCCAGAAATATGGCATTCAGACCCAGGGAGTAGCATTTGGGTTTGAGCAGGTAGGTTTGCAGCAGTTTTGCCAGCAAGTGAGTGGATTCTTCATGTTTGGAGGCCTCTTCCACCAGTATTTCGGCTGCGGCTGAAAAATGGTTACTTTGTAGTCTTTTGACTCAAAATTTTTGACAGCAGATGGTTGAATTTTATTCAGACCTGTTCTGCTTTGGGGGGACGTCCATTTTTCACCATATATATTTTTTTATTAGGATTAAAGTATTCATATAAGTTACTAAATTACCATGATTACCGTAATCAAACTAAAAAAATAAATACAGGATGCGCCAAAAGTCCTGACATGGACATAAAACTTAAAAAATCTCTATTAAAACACAGCAATATCAAAAAAGCAAAAACACCATAAGAAAGCCCAGACAATTCTGCACAAGATACTTCACTGGATGTCAAAATAACGATCATTTGGTTTGACACAGGCACGCATTCTTTTTCGCCAACTTTCGACCAGCGAGGCGAACAAATTTACAACGATTTAATTGGCTTGCCGCACCCTGTAAATTGCACTTGCTTGTAACTCCAAAAGAAGCACTCTAATGCCCTGACTAATGTCTATAAAATTTGTGTTGAACTACAATTTTTCTTCGATTCTACAAAAAGATATGACCATTTTTATGAATGTCACTTTTTGGCACAAAATCTAAAAAATGTAGCAAACGTTAAGAAAAGTTAAGATAGAAGTCATTAAAACAGTCTTTACCCAACGAAACGATCTCTCGTTCACCACTTACTTTGAAGCCAAGAACACTGGCATTCGAATGACCACCAAAATGAGCACAACTATTACACAGTGTGTGGCAAAACAACTAAATGCTCGCCTCGGTGGTCGAAAGTTTGCGGAAAAAAAGGCAGGCCTGTGTCAAAGCAAATGATCGTTATTTTGACATCCAGTAAAGTATCTTGTGCAGAATTGTCTGGGCTTTCTTATGGTGTTTTTGCTTTTTTGATATTGCTGTGTTTTAATAGAGATTTTTTAAGTTTTATGCCCGTGTCAGGACTTTTGACGCACCCTGTTAAATACAGTCGACGCTCGATATAACGAACCAATTTTGGTACTTATCCCTTATCGGGTCAGGTTTTTGAAAAAATTTTGGGCAGACATTTTTTGTATCCAGATAACGTGTTATGTCCATTTTTATATTCTTTTAAGTGTAACACCTCTTGGCAGATCAAATATATTCATGCTCGCTAGAAATTATAATCACTGATTGTTATCTGATACAAAACAAAAAATGTCTGCCCAATTTTTTCCAAAAACCTGACCCGATAAGGGATAAGTACCAAAATTGGTCCGTTATATTGAGCGTCGACTGTATTTTATTTATTTTAAGGGATAAGTACCCCACTTTTTTTGTCTATTTGGCCAGCTACAAAATAAAATGACTATAGTTGCCGCTCGACATAACGAACGCTCGATTTAACGAACCCCTGTAGCTGGTCTGCAGGGGGTTCGTTATGTCGAGCGTCGACTGTAAATCCGTCCGTTATTTGATTCTTTTTTTATTTGATTTTAGTACAGCATTCAAAGTAGAATGTAGAGCTCGAAGGATTAGTGTGGACTTGAGGGACGGCTATCGATTCGCCACTTTTTGACTAAACTTGCAATTTTTGATCAAAAATCGATAAATTCAGAGGAAAATTTTTTTGGAAAGTCACCTTTGCCCCAAAGTCTCTTCTATAATCCAAATCCGTTGAGATCAGATCAAAAAAAATTCAGGGAGCTGAAAGATTGGTGTTTTGGGAAGACTACGTAGAAAAATTTGTACCACTCACCTACCCTAAAACATCTTGATCAGATTTCAACGGATTTGAATTTCCAAAGACACATACCGTATTATCTCTAATAAGCGCACCGGGGCGCTTATTTTTCAACCCTCCGAAAATGGGAAAAATTTTGGGTCGATCTCGAGATTTTTGGTGCACAACCAAAATCTAAAAAGTGGAATCGGTAGAGCTCTCGGGAGTTAAGAAAATGCAAAACAGCTTTGCAAAATATTTGCTCTGCCGAGATACAGACCCTCAAAGTAGAAGGGGGCGCTTATTAGAGAGGGGGGCTTATTAGAGGGGGCTTTAGAGAGGGGCGCTTATTAGAGATAATACGGTAGTATAATTGGTGACTTCCCAGAACTTTTGTTTTCAAAATTGTCGATTTTTTATATAAAATTCCAAAAATTTGGTCAAAAAGTGTAGTGAATCAACATTTTAGCGGAATAGGATTGTCGGTTAATAATTTTCAGTGAGAAATTGATTGTTGGAGCTTTTTCGATGATCACCTATCGCCGATTGCCGATTTTCCTGTGTTTCGATTAAAGGGAGGGTGCATGTCTTTGCATGGTTAGAAATTTGGAAATCCTGAATAGTCTGACGTTTTTGAAAAAGGGTTAAATTTGAAATCGTCCGTCTATATCAGGGGTTCGATCGCGAATTTCTAAAATAAAGGCATCCAGTGTCAAAAATAAAGGCAATTTAAAGGAATTTTCACCAAAATGAAGGCAACTTAAAGGCATGTTGTCCCTATGCTTCAAACCCGACAAAAATCAACAAAAAAACAACTTTATTGACGAACAACATATTTTTCTCCCCCCTTTCCTGCTTTCAACAACTCTTTCTGCCCAAGAAAGTAGTCATAACTTTCATAACATTCGTCAAAATGTGCCTTTATTTTCAAAAAAAATTAAAGGCAAAATTTTCAAATTAAGGGCAATGCCTCTAATTAAGGGATATAATCGGAACCCTGGTCTACCGTATTTCCTCTAATAGAAGCCCCGGGGCTTATATTTTTCACTCAGCCTCAAGGGGGGCTTCTATTGGAGAGGGGGCTTATATATGGGACGGGGCTGATTTGCCGTCACGGTTTTCGCCGTTGACAAAATTCGCCGTCGCAAAATTGAAACGTTTTTTCGTGAAACGTTTTTTCTGACGTTTTTATAAAGAAAGTCTCTAAACGCTCTATGTATGTAATGAATCACAAAAAAATTGTCAACAAAAAAGACGCGAATCCAAATGAAATCTTTTTTATTTTAAGGGGGTGCTTCTATTAAAGAGGGGGCTTATATTTTTACTCAGCTTCTAGAGGGACTTCTATTAGAGAGGGGGCTTATATTTTTACTCAGCTTCTAGAGGACTTCTATTAGAGAGGGGCTTATATTTTTACTCAGCTTCTATTAGAGAGGGGCTTATATTTTTACTCAGCTTCTAGAGGGACTTTATTAGAGAGGGGGCTTATATTTTTACTCAGCTTCTATTAGAGAGGGGGCTTATATTTTTACTCAGCTTCTAGAGGGGACTTCTATTAGAGAGGGCTTATATTTTTACTCAGCTTCTAGAGGGACTCTATTAGAGAGGGCTTATATTTTTACTCAGCTTCTATTAGAGAGGGGGCTTATATTTTACTCAGCTTCTAGAGGGGGCTTCATTAGAGGGGCTTATATTTTACTCAGCTTCTATTAGAGAGGGGGCTTATATTTTTACTCAGCTTCTAGAGGGGACTTTATTAGAGAGGGGGCTTATATTTTTACTCAGCTTCTATTAGAGAGGGGCTTATATTTTACTCAGCTCTAGAGGGGACTTCTATTAGAGAGGGGCTTATATTTTTACTCCAGCTTCTATTAGAGAGGGGGCTTATATTTTTACTCAGCTTCTAGAGGGGCTTCTATTAGGGGGCTTATATTTTTACTCAGCTTCTATTAGAGAGGGGCTTATATTTTTACTCAGCTTCTAGAGGGCTTCTATTAGAGAGGGGGCTTATATTTTTACTCAGCTTCTATTAGAGGGGCTTATATTTTTACTCAGCTTCTATTAGAGAGGGGGCTTATATTTTTACTCAGCTTCTAGAGGGGCTTCTATTAGAGAGGGGGCTTATATTTTTACTCAGCTTCTATTAGAGAGGGCTTATATTTTACTCAGCTTCTAGAGGGGGCTTCTATTAGAGAGGGGGCTTATATTTTTACTCATTTCTATTAGAGAGGGGGCTTATATTTTTACTCAGCTTCTAGAGGACTTCTATTAGAGAGGGGGCTTATATTTTTACTCAGCTTCTATTAGAGAGGGGGCTTATATTTTTACTCAGCTTCTAGAGGGGGCTTCTATTAGAGAGGGGCTTATATTTTTACTCAGCTTCTATTAGAGAGGGGCTTATATTTTTACTCAGCTTCTAGAGGGGCTTCTATTAGAGAGGGGGCTATATTTTTACTCAGCTTCTAGAGGGACTTCTATTAGAGAGGGGCTTATATTTTACTCAGCTTCTAGAGGGACTTCTATTAGAGAGGGGCTTATATTTTTACTCAGCTTCTAGAGGGGCTTCTATTAGAGAGGGGCTTATATTTTTACTCAGCTTCTAGAGGGGACTTCTATTAGAGAGGGGGCTTATATTTTACTCAGCTTCTAGAGGGGCTTCTATTAGAGAGAGGGCTATATTTTTACTCAGCTTCTAGAGGGGCTTTATTAGAGAGGGGCTTATATTTTTACTCAGCTTCTAGAGGGGCTTCTATTAGAGAGGGGCTTATATTTTTACTCAGCTTCTAGAGGACTTCATTAGAGAGGGCTTATATTTTTACTCAGCTTCTAGAGGGACTTCTATTAGAGAGGGGGCTTATATTTTTACTCAGCTTCTAGAGGGGGCTTCTATTAGAGAGGGGGCTTATATTTTTACTCAGCTTCTAGAGGGACTTCTATTAGAGAGGGGGCTTATATTTTTACTCAGCTTCTAGAGGGGCTTCTATTAGAGAGGGGCTTATATTTTTACTCAGCTTAGAGGGGCTTCTATTAGAGAGGGGCTTATTTTACTCAGCTTCTAGAGGGGGCTTCTATTAGAGAGGGGCTTATATTTTTACTCAGCTTCTAGAGGGGCTTTATTAGAGAGGGGCTTATATTTTTACTCAGCTTCTAGAGGGCTTTATTAGAGAGGGGCTTATATTTTTACTCAGCTAGAGGGGCTTTATTAGAGAGGGGGCTTATATTTTTACTCAGCTTCTAGAGGGGCTTCTATTAGAGAGGGGCTTATATTTTTACTCAGCTTCTAGAGGGGCTTCTATTAGAGAGGGGGCTTATATTTTTACTCAGCTTCTAGAGGGGCTTCTATTAGAGAGGGGCTTATATTTTTACTCAGCTTCTAGAGGGGACTTCTATTAAAGAGGGGGCTTATATTTTTACTCAGCTTCTAGAGGGGGCTTCTATTAGAGGAAATACGGTATATGTGAATCTGCCAACAAAAATTTTAAAATATTCACAGCCTTCTACAAAAATGTACTTGATTTATCAAAAAACCAACCTATTCCTTCAGACCTTTCAACACTGCTCGAAAATGCTGTTGATGAAAAATTGAAAGCATTGAGGGGCAGTGAATTGATCAATTTAGTCATCTCCAACTTCCTCCTCTTGACTGTGGCTCTGATCTTGGCACTTGACTTTATCATGGCACACAATTTGGTTAATTCATCAGAATCATTGCTGGAACAGGAGGATACATTGGAAATAGAGTCACGATCACTTTTAGTTGACTGTCTTCTTTGCATGGACGACGAACAATGGATAGGCAACTGCAAACAAAAACACGATACCGAAATCAAGTTAGTAGATTCAACAATTTGGAAATTAAGGCTAAAGTACACGATGAGGCGTAGCTCGAAAATGCCCAAAATCATCTTTTTTCAACGCTTTAGCCGCCGGAATATGCATAAAACATGTTTTTAGGTGGTGACACTCCGACAAAAAATTTTGAAAGAGTTTCTTTATGCTTTTTTGATCAAGAGTCTTGCTTGGAATTATGTCTAAAATATGTGGGCCCTCTGAGGCGCTCTCGAGCCCCGTGCGCCCTAGAAGGGGGCGCAGGGAGCTTGGTCGGTTAGAGATGCGCGCACTCACTTACCTTAGACATAATTCAGAGCACGGCTCTTGATCATAAAATGCAGGAAGAAGCTCTCTTTGGCCCAGCTCCAGCGACCAAAACGCGGTAGGATACCATTAAACCAACCCTTTTTTGCCCATCCACGTACCCTTTTATGTTTGATTGCCTTGGTCCCCCCAGGCAAAAAGTCAAATTTTGGTCAAAAAAATTTTTTGTCGGAAAGTGTCACCACCTAAAAACACGCTTTAAGCATATTCCGGCGGCTAAAGCGTTGAAAAAGATGATTTTGGGCGTTTTTGAGCTACGCCGTATAGTGTACTCCTGCCAAAATGAAATTTTGGCAAAAACTTTTTTCTATGCCGTTTTTCGAAAATACGGTCTCGCTTGATCAACCCTGTGGTTTTCGACGAACCCATCCAAAATTTAACTGCAACGACCACTTACCGGTGGTTGTTTAGTAACAGCAGCTCTGGTGCCAAAACTGACCACTCCAGCATGACCATTATTTGCATTGTTGAGGGACTTTGTGCTGCATGACCTAGACCTGGACTGCTTCAGTTTAAAGCTGGTGGAGCAAGAAGGCGGCGACTTCTGAGAAGCTGCTGTTGCCCCACTCACCGCAAACTTTTTTTGGAGTAGTAGTTTTGGTGTAGAAGGCAGGATCCACGGCCACCCCTCCAATCATGGACACATTGGACATGGAGGAGCGAGTATTAGTGTGTGAGGGAGAGCAGGGTGGCAAATACACCATAGTGTTTGAAGGAGAATCACCACTGCTACTACTACAACTGCTGGTCAGCGCCTGCTGCTCACTACTGCCTGGAGTTGTGCAATTGGAGGTGCTGCAGGGTTGTGTGGGTGCAGCTGGATCGCTACCTATACTGGTGGGACGAGCTAGTTTGGCAGAGTGGGAGGGCAGAAAATCCGAAATGTTGCTACTCTCCTTGACAGCCGAACACTTCTCCAGTTGCTGAAATTATGAAAAGGGTGTAACAAATACTTTGCCTGGTCAACATAGATAAGTAACCCCATCAAATTTTAATAGGCTCAGTTACTGGCCATTTTTACACGATTTATTTTTCATTATTGATAAGATCGTGTCGCCTTGGATCTGCTGTTCTAACTGAGTATTTTTCAAAAATCATGATTTGAAAAAAAAGCGGTAAAAATATGATGGCCCTGACGCCATTTACCGTATTTTCAGATGATTTGTAAAAAAAAATTCGGCGCTACCGGAGTATACCCCCCACCAAATGAATTTTTTTTGAACTTTTACAAAACACCATTTTAACCATTTTTAAGCATTTCCTACACGTTGAACACGATAAAAAAAGGTGTTTTCACCTACTTTTTTCTATAAAAAGTCGATTTTTTTTAAATCTTGAATTTTGGTATTTTTAGTTGATTTCTGTTTATTATAACTTAGTAAATCAGATGTTGAGGGTACCTTGACCCCGAAAAGATGGAATTTGAACATAGTTTTGTTAACTGGGGCCTACCGCATAAAGAAACTCTGGTATGCATACATTTTTTATGCATCCAGAGTCACTTTCGAGTGATTTGTGTCTAAGGTATGTGGGTGTGCGCATCTCAACCCCAAGCAACCAAACCCCCTGCGCCCCGAGCAAGACTCTTGATCAAAAATGCATTTAGAGCCTCTTTTTGCCCAGCTCCAGTGACCAAAACATGGTAAAACAGCCAGATGGTCGAAATTTCAAAATGCCCAAAACTCAATTTTTTATTGACCAGAGCACAAAAATAATGTCTTTTTTGAACTTCTGAGGTGATTTTAGGTTGATATAGGGTGTTTGGAAACACTTTAAAAAAAATTCAATTGGGGGTTATACTCGGTAGGGTCAAAAATTCTAATTATTGACCCGGGACTATAATTTCTCAACCCCAACACAAATGTCTCCAGACAATCATTTTTAACGTTGAATTAATTGCACAATTGCCCAAAATCCCGCAGCCACTCACAAGGCTGTTTGTACTAATGCGAGAAATTTGTTCAGAATTTCACGCTGAGCAAGATAAGAGAGAGAACAATCCTCTCAAAAGTACTCTTACCATAAAACCTTCCCGGTTGTTGTTCTCCGTTAATTGTATGAAATCGGACACTTTCGGGTTGTTTTAGTTATTTGATCGTATTTTCTTATGCGAGAAGAATTTTGCGCAGTTGAAACACTTATCTGGTGCAGAATTAAACGAGCTTTCAAAAGAACATGCAAAAGATTGGCATTTTCCAAAAAATTTATGAAATAAAAAATTCAGTTTCTTTTTATAAGCATCGAAAAATCATTGATATCATCGTTTACTTTTCAGCACTTGACTGTAACAGAAAGCGCAGAGAGTGCACATCATTTTGATACCAAAACAAGGCGGCAACTCCTGAGAGAAAGTAGTCCAAAAGATCAACAAATGTGTTGGTGCCTAGGCTTTTTACTGGTTATTTCAAATTTGCGCCTTTTTTGGCGATCTGTATTTTCACGTTTTTCACTGCTGGGCACACACCTTTGACGTTAACTGGCCTAAATAAAAAAAATCTGCCTAAAAATAATTAAAACACAGAATGCCAAAAAAATACGCGAGTTTGAAATAACCAGCAAAAAGCCTAGGGCTATAGTGAAAAATAGGGTTCCAAAAATCAGCTTGGTCCCCCCTCTTGTTTCTTGTAGAAACTAGTTTGGTCCTATAATATTTAATAAATTTTAATAAAAAACAGCTTGGTCCCCCCTCTTGTTTTTTGTAGAAACTAGTTTGGTCCTATAATATTAATAATTTTAATAAAAAACAGCTTGGTCTCTCTTGTTTTTGTAGAAACTAGTTTGGTCCTATAAATTTTAAAAAAATCCCCTGCTGTTTTACAAATAAAACAACAGGGGGGACCAAGCTGATTTTGGAACCCTATTCTTCACTATCGCCAAAGCCTAGGCAATAACACATTTGTTGATCTTTGGACTACTTTCTCTCAGGAGTTGCCGCCTTGTTTTGGTACCAAAATGATGTGCACTTTCTGCGCTTTCTGTTACAGTCAAGTGCTGAAAAGTAAACGATGATATCAATGATTTTTCGATGCTTAGGCTTAGGCTTAATAGCTGCTCCATTTTATTATACAATTTGACGCACATGTTGAAACAGATTTGTTATGCAATTTTTAGAAAAAGTTTATTTCAGATCAAATGGATTACCAATTTTTCGATAGCGATATTTCCGACTACGATGCTGAGGAGAAAGAACTCTTTTCTGATGAGGAATATGAAAAAGAAGACGACAACGTCATCGGCGGCAACTCTGTGACATCATGCAGCAAGCCGTCTTATGAGGGATTCTGGTCAAGCAAAGCTTCCGATATGGCGGTTGAAGATTTTCGTGCTCTTCGAAGGAACCTCTTCGAAGAGGGAATTCATCCACAATCAGGCCGATCAGCTTATGGTTCCCCTGAAGATGGAGAGAGCGAGGACAGAGCATAAAACAACGAAGACGTTCTTGCAGATATCTACCCTCTACGACAGGTATGACAAAACAAGTTTGAAATCAACTCGCATCCAGAAAAATTATTTCCAAAAGTGAATCCCCAAGATGGTGTCATATCTGCAACAATGTGGAAAGAGGAGACCACATCCCTAGCAGCAGCAGATGCGAGATGCTTGCCTGCGAAGACCATATCACTATGCTACTTCTCTGTGCCAATTGCAGCAGGACTGACAGAAATGAACAGCTTCGCCCACCAAAGCCGCTTGCTACCTATGGATACTGCCATCTATGCCGGGCGAAGAGTGAGAAGCGGTGCAAAAGATGCAAGAAACATTTCTGCAAAAAACATGCCTCGAGCAAAGATCATGAAAAATGTTCGGAGTTTAGATGAATTATTTTGTAGTGTTATATGTATTGTGCAGGAGAATGAAATCGTGATGTATAGCACGATAAGTTGCGAATATTTGGGAAATTTTATTTGTGATATATATCATGTTTATACTCATTTTGTAGCTGAAACAGCGCTCTACACGATACCCTTGAGATTGAGATCAAAAACGCTGATCCGACGAAGTTAAAGCAGCCTTAGTGCCGGAAAAACCGTTTCTGGAAAATCGGTGTCAAGCGGAAAAACCATAAATTTTTCATAAAAATGTTAAATTCTGCCATCACGTTTGTGTGCATTAGAAAGCTCTGTGCACGCCGGTCAATTTAAGATATTACTTGCCCATAACACAAACAATTTACAATGTAATATTCTCGGTTGAAGTGAAAAAAAACATGTCCAAAAAAGACCAAAAACAGCCATCTTTAAATAGTCTCAAACTCAGTCCCAGACCGCGTTTTTTTCAAATTTTTTTGCACTATCGTGTTGCCTGTGAAATTTTGAGTCGATTCGGGCACTTACTACGCTTGGGAGACGGAGTGTTAAAAGCACAAAGATCTCGAGATCAACCTAGAATTTTTCTGCTCTATTGGATGTTTACAAAGTTAGGCCCTGTGGGGCATTATTAGATGAAATACGATACAATCAACCTTCCACAAACGGACCCACGGCTCAGTCCTTTAATAGCCCCCGTTTGTAGAGGGTTAATTGTTATCGATGGGTACTAATAATCATGCAAAATTTCGACTTTAATTGACTTTTCGATCCCTGGAGATAAAAATTTTGGGGGGTCAAATTTTTTTAAGAAATACCTTTTAAGAAATGCGCGATTAATTCTGCATCTGATAAGCATTAATACTGAAAAACCTTTTGCAAACAAAATTATGACAAAACAACCATACCGGTTTTCAAAACAGTTTTCACTAAGGCACACCGGACTTCAAATGCTAAAATTATCCGCAAAAAAACACTTTTTTCAGTAGCTCGATCGGTCTAGAAATGATCAGCATGAAATTCTGAGCAAGACGCTCACATTGCTACAAACAACCTTTCTAGTGTCAATAGGAGCGTCGACTGAACAAATTTTATCAACAAAGTTAGTAATTCAGCTGTTTTCAGACAAAAAACAGAGTTTCCTATGTCTAGTGCATTTTTAAAGACTGCAATAAGAAGTTGGAGAACTATTGTTTGGTGGCAATAGGGGAGTAGTAAATGGTGAACCACCAAGCTCAATTAAAATTATGATGGCTGTCCCCATTGTTGAGTACCCTTTGATTCTTTTGTTTGAGGGGCAGCCAGTGGTCAGGGTAGGGGGACACAGACAAGTTTAATCTTCCTGCCGCAACAAATTGCCTAGCAACCTTGATGCTTGTCAAGGTATTTGAAACCAACTTATTTTAATAAAAAAATATTTGAGGCTAGAAAATGCTACAGAGTGCTTTTTTTAATTAGTTTGCTCTAAAAGAATTTTTTCACAAGAAATAGAAAATTAACAACACTTGATAGATTTTAAAAATTTCTGGCCAGATTTGAAATAGGCGTAGAATGGTTATAGAATATTTTTTCTAGACTCAGAATATTCAGTAGCTACTTCGAAGCTGTAGTCAAAAAATAGCACTCAAACAAAATTCCTTAGAAACCACCAATTCGCAAAAAACCATTTCGCTAATCTGCAAGCACGCTTGCCGCTCGATACAGCGATATCATCAGGAAATTGGTACTTATACCCCCATATCGGAAATTTTTCCAAAAACAGGTTTTAACCATTTCTAAGCAATTCTTACACGCTAAAACCGATAAAAACGTTGTTTCCGACCACTTTCCATCAAAAATTTTGACTTTTTTAGATTTTCTACCTGGCTGCCTTCGGCAGGCAACCTACTTCAACTGAAGCCCCTTTGGGGGTACATGGTCCGGGCCAAGGGCTGACCCTTTATATATCAAGGAAATTTAACCAATAAAAATAAAGATACAGTTATTTTTATTTACAGTTACCACCAAGAGATATAGATATATATCTTCAAGATATATATTTCTTGATGTATAAAGGGTCAGCCCTCGGCCCCGACCATGTATCCAGGGTGACCAACTCAAATTTTGAAAATAACGGCAACATGTTCCAAAATAACGGCATTCCAAATAGAAGAATTCAAAAATAACGGCATTTTTTAATTTAATAATCCAAAACTAGACAAAATGTCATTATTTTCAAAAAAAAATAACGGCAAAATTATGCGAAATAACGGCAATGCCACCAAATAACGGCAAGTTGGTCACCCTGCATGTACCCCCAAAGGGGCTTCCTGTTGAAGTAGGTTGCCTGCCGAAGGCAGCCAGGTAGAAAATCTAAAAAAGTCAAAATTTTTGATGGTAAGTGGTCGGAAACAACGTTTTTATCGGTTTTAGCGTGTAAGAATTGCTTAGAAATGGTTAAAACCTGTTTTTGAAAAAATTCCGATATGGGGGGGCGGACCGTATAAGTGCCGGAAATTGATCCATGTTTATTTTTTACTAGCCTAAACTAAATAAAAATCGAGGTTTTAAAAAATAACGAATAGTGATTTTGCGAAATGGTTTTATGCGAAATGGCAGGGTTTAATGGAATTTTTCGCTAACTGATTTTTTCGCCAACCGTCAAACCGTTTTCTTTTTTCCTGTTTCAAAGTAGGATTTTTATTAAAATAAAGCCAAACTTTTTAAAAAAATACATTTTTTTTCCAAACACTGATTTCGGAGAACTTTATGGTAACCGGACAATTTGCACTCTAAGTGTTTTTTTGTCGCGCGACAATTTGCACTCTAGCGTTTTTTGTCGCGCGACAATTTGCACTCTAGCGCTGTTGTTTCCAAAATTTTGATTGTCCGCTGAAATGCTAGTAGTGCAAATTGTATCGCGACAAATTAGCATCTAGAGTGCAAATCTGTCGCCGACAAAGCACTTAGCAAATTGTCGCGCGCAAATTTGATCGAGCAAATTGTCGTGCGCAAATTTTAAGTGAAATTGTGGGCGAATGCACTCATATGTGTATAAATTGTCGCGTTTAATTTACTCGTCAAATTTTAATTATACAAAAGCACTAGAGCAAAGTCTTACTACAAAAGCATAGAGCAAATTGTCGGGTGCTCAAATTGGCAGGGATTTACAAATGCGGACAAAAAGCACTAGAGTACAAATTGTGCGCGACAAAAAGCACTAGAGTGCAAATTGTCGCGCGACAAAAAGCACTAGAGTGCAAATTGTCGCGCGACAAAAAGCACTAGAGTGCAATTGTCGCGCGACAAAAAGCACTAGAGTGCAATTGTCGCGCGACAAAGCACTAGTGCAAATTGTCGCGCGACAAAAGCACTAGAGTGCAAATTGTCGCGCGACAAAAGCACTAGAGTGCAAATTGTCGCGCGACAAAAGCACTAGAGTGCAAATTGTCGCGCGACAAATTTGGCTCAGGTGCAAATTGTCGCGCGACAAAGCACTAGAGTGCAAATTGTCGCGCGACAAAGCACTAGAGAGTAATTGTCGCGCGACAAAAAGCACTAGAGTGCAAATTGTCGCGCGACAAAAAGCACTAGAGTGCAAATTGTCGCGCGACAAAAGCACTAGAGTGCAAATTGTCGCGCGACAAAGCACTAGAGTAAATTGTCGCGCGACAAAAGCACTAGAGTGCAAATTGTCGCGCGACAAAAAGCACTAGAGGCAAATTGTCGCGCGACAAAAAGCACTAGAGTGCAAATTGTCGCGCGACAAAAGCACTAGAGTGCAAATTGTCGCGCGACAATTTGGCACTAGGTGCAAATTGTCGCGCGACAAAAGCACTAGAGTGCAAATTGTCGCGCGACAAAAAGCACTAGAGTGCAAATTGTCGCGCGACAAAGCACTAGAGTGCAAATTGTCGCGCGACAAAAGCACTAGAGTGCAAATTGTCGCGCGACAAATTCAGGGTGCAAATTGTCGCGCGACAAAAAGCACTAGAGTGCAAATTGTCGCGCGACAAAAAGCACTAGAGTAAATTGTCGCGCGACAAAAAGCACTAGAGTGCAAATTGTCGCGCGACAAAAGCACTAGAGTGCAAATTGTCGCGCGACAAAAGCACTAAGTGCAAATTGTCGCGCGACAAAGCACTAGAGTGCAAATTGTCGCGCGACAAAAGCACTAGAGTGCAAATTGTCGCGCGACAAAAAGCACTAGAGTGCAAATTGTCGCGCGACAAAAGCACTAGAGTGCAAATTGTCGCGCGACAAAAGCACTAGAGTGCAAATTGTCGCGCGACAAATTTGCTCAGGGTGCAAATTGTCGCGCGACAAAAAGCACTAGAGTGCAAATTGTCGCGCGACAAAAGCACTAGTGCAAATTGTCGCGCGACAAAAAGCACTAGAGTGCAAATTGTCGCGCGACAAAAGCACTAGAGTGCAAATTGTCGCGCGACAAAAAGCACTAGAGTGCAAATTGTCGCGCGACAAAGCACTAGAGTGCAAATTGTCGCGCGACAAAAGCACTAGAGTGCAAATTGTCGCGACGCACTAGAGTGCAAATTGTCGCGCGACAAAAGCACTAGAGTGCAAATTGTCGCGCGACAAATTTGGCTCAGGGTGCAAATTGTCGCGCGACAAAAAGCACTAGAGTGCAAATTGTCGCGCGACAAAAAGCACTAGAGTGCAAATTGTCGCGCGACAAAAAGCACTAGAGTGCAAATTGTCGCGCGACAAAAAGCACTAGAGTGCAAATTGTCGCGCGACAAAAAGCACGAGTGCAAATTGTCGCGACAAAAAGCACTAGAGTGCAAATTGTCGCGCGACAAAAAGCACTAGAGTGCAAATTGTCGCGCGACAAAAAGCACTAGAGTGCAAATTGTCGCGCGACAAAAAGCACTAGAGTGCAATTGTCGCGCGACAAAAAGCACTAGAGTGCAAATTGTCGCGCGACAAAAAGCACTAGAGTGCAAATTGTCGCGCGACAAAAAGCACTAGAGTGCAAATTGTCGCGCGACAAATTTGGCTCAGGGTGCAAATTGTCGCGCGACAAAAAGCACTAGAGTGCAAATTGTCGCGCGACAAAAAGCACTAGAGTGCAAATTGTCGCGCGACAAAAAGCACTAGAGTGCAAATTGTCGCGCGACAAAAAGCACTAGAGTGCAAATTGTCGCGCGACAAAAAGCATAGAGTGCAATTGTCGCGCGACAAAAAGCACTAGAGTGCAAATTGTCGCGCGACAGCACTAGAGTGCAAATTGTCGCGCGACAAAGCACTAGAGTGCAAATTGTCGCGCGACAAAAAGCACTAGAGTGCAAATTGTCGCGACGACAAAGCACTAGAGTGCAAATTGTCGCGCGACAAAAAGCACTAGAGTGCAAATTGTCGCGCGACAAATTTGGCTCAGGGTGCAAAATGTCGCGCGACATATCTGGTTAAGAGTGCAAATTGTCCGGTTACCAACTTTATATGCTGTACTTTAGCCATTTTTCTTTAGAAACACGTTGAGAACAGGCTCAGGCATAAAGTTTTTAAAAAAATCTCATGCAAGCATACAAATATTTATAGTCAACTAACCGTCAATGAAATGGAGGACAAGTTGAGGTTGGTTGTGCCTTGAGCCCCCACATCCTTGTGCATACTCAGGTGCATCACTTTTTCCTTGTGGATGGCCATGTGGAGCACACTGGTGGTTGAGCCTGGTGTGGAAGTGCTAGAGTGTTTAGTTTGCGAGAGGATCTCAAACGGCTCCCAGGCCAGGGTGGACAACTGATTAGCTGTGCTTACTACTAGGTACTTGCCTTCAGGGTGGAACTGCATGGAGTGAACAGTGCTTCCCAAAGGCAAGCTTTGGGTCACACATTCGCCAGTGTCCACATCCCAGAAGCGTACGAGACGGTCTTCACTGGCTGTGGCTAACAGGCACTCAGCCGGATTGAAACACATGTCTATCACCTAGAATACATGCACTATGTAAAGATTGGTCACCAAAGGGGAACCGGTCATCCAAGAAGAAAATTCGCGAACAGAAAAGTCAATTCATGGTTTATTTATTCATGGCGGCGGCGAAAATAAGTCTACCGCCGGCGGTGGCGGCGGTGGTGGCGGCGGTGGAGGTGGACTAATAAGGCGGCGGCGGTGGCGGCGGCGGCGGTGGCGGCGGTGGCGGCGGTGGCGGCGGCGGCGGTGGCGGCGGTGGCGGCGGTGGCGGCGGTGGAGGTGGACTAATAAGGCGGCGGTGGTGGCGGCGGTGGAGGTGGACAATAAGGCGGCGGTGGTGGCGGCGGTGGAGGTGGACTAATAAGGCGGCGGTGGTGGCGGCGGTGGAGGTGGACTAATAAGGCGGCGGTGGTGGCGGCGGTGGAGGTGGACTAATAAGGCGGCGGCGGTGGCGGCGGTGGAGGTGGACTAATAAGGCGGCGGTGGTGGCGGCGGTGGAGGTGGACTAATAAGGCGGCGGCGGTGGCGGCGGCGGCGGTGGCGGCGGCGGCGGTGGTGGCGGCGGTGGAGGTGGACTAATAAGGCGGCGGCGGTGGCGGCGGCGGCGGTGGCGGCGTGGCGGCGCCCGTGGCGGCGGCGGCGGCTTTTAATAGCGCCACAATTGAACTTATTTTAATAAAACTTGTTTTGCAAATTTGTGACAAGCGTGGCTGCAGCGAAAAAATTTTTATATCAACGCGAAAGCCGGCGGCACCACCGGCGGCGGCGGTGGTGGTTTTTCGGAGATGCACAACTATGCTCAGATGTGCTTATTAATAAGATTTGTAATTATTTTCAATTTATGTACTTACCGTATTATCTCTAATAAGCGCCCTCTACTTTGGGGGTCTGTATCTCAGGACAGAACGAATATTTTGCAAAGCTGTTTTTCGCATTTTCTTAACTCCCACGAGCTCTACCGATTCCACTTTTTAGATTTTGGTTGTACACCCAAAAATATCGAGATCGACCCAAAATTTTCCCGATTTTCGGAGGGTTGAAAAATAAGCACCCCGCTTATTAGAGATAATACGGTATTTTCCAAAAAAAATTAAAAGTAAAAAAACAATAATTAAACAACTTTGTTTTGTGTTTTTTACTTCAAAATTTTACAATTTGAGATAAAATAGAGTGATTGAGCTTGCTTCTTGCGTGTTTTGAGAAATGTACTCATTTTTCGGGTCAAAATCTTATTTTTTTTTTCGAAAATTTACTTATTTTCGAAAAAAAAATCTGAGAGCCCTGTTAATTACAGTAAAAACTCGATATAGTGGCCCCCCCCACCCACGGTGACTGACTCAAATTTAAAAAAGGTGGCAAAACTTTTTTTTAAAGTGGCATTGTAGGAATTTTTCTTAAAGAATTGGCAAGTTGGTCACCCTGTTTCTATCTCCAATTCGTTTCCTCCTGGGGTCCAACACTTTTTTACACCGATTTTTGAAGTATTATGCAAGTTCCGTTTAAAATTATGGTCCCAAATGTTACAAGGATTCCGATTTCGTCAGTGATTTTTCAATAACTAAAAATTTTGCAGTTGAAAAAACACAACCTCGATATAGTGTCCCTTTTTTAAAAGACCATGGTTTTTGCGCACAGCGGCATGCGCAAAATTTGAATTGGCGGGGACAGTTCTCTTTCGTCTCGCACTATACTCTTTTGCGTCGTTCGAAATGACTCAGAAGAGTAGAGTCAGAGCCAAAGAGAACTGTCCCCTCTAACAAGGGAACCTTCGAACTGTGATTTCGCTCACAAATATTCTGGCTATGCCATCTTGTAGAGCATAGTCGATTTAGTTATGGAAGTGAAGTCCGTTTGGGCTGGTGAGAGAAAAAGTGGTGAACGCAGCGGCATCGTAATGTGCAAAAACCACAGTAAAAAGTCGTGTGAATTTTGTATTTTCAGTTAAATATTTTCCTTACTTTTTCTCTCACCAGCCCAAACAGACTTCACTTCCATAACTAAATCGACTATGCTCTACAAGATGGCATAGCCAGAATATTTGTGAGCGAAATCACAGTTCGGAAGGTTCCCTTGTAAGTCAAATTTTGTACACACTGCTGCCCGCAAAAACCATGGTCCTTTAAAAAAGGGGCCACTATATCAAAAGATTGTTTGTTAACTGGCAAAGTTTTTAGACATTTAAAAATGACCGGCAAAATCAGAATTAGCAAAGACTTTAAAAATCGTGGTAAAAAAGTGTCGGACCCTGGACAGGGACGAACTTGAGGGAGTGCCACCATATCGAGATCTGACTGTTGTGAATTCAATCTAACTTACGGGTGAGCTGCAGCCCATTTGCACCACACTCTGAGCAGCATTCAGATCGAAAATGCTGATGGACTCGCCAGCACATCCTATAAAACTGCAGTCCGGGGAGTTGCAGGCGTCGAAAGGTATTTGAGCCCTTCTAATGGACACTTGCGCTGGGTGTGAGCGTACATCCCACAATCTCAGAGTAGCATCCTGACCCACTGATGCGAGTTGGTAGGGACTGGAGTGGTGCCAAGCTACATCTAGGACATCGCCATTGTGCTCGTGCAACTCTCGAATCACCACTTCTGAAAAGATCAAGTTATATGGGAGTGGATGGAGCAGGAAAGAGATCACATACCCTTTTCAAGGTCAAATATTGACAGGCAAGTGGAGGTGAACGCAACAAACCGCTCGGCACAGTTCAGCTTAGCTCTACTGACCACATGATTGTTGCATTTCAACGACTGAAATAGAGAAAATTGATTGATGTTAATTATGCCTAATTATTGTGCTTATATACCGTATTTTCTAATAAGGCCCCATGGGGCCTTATTTTTCAAACCCCAAAAATCAGAAAAATTTGAGGTCGATCTCGAGATTTTGGGTGCTCAACCAAAGAAACTGAAGAAACGGAATCGGTAGAGCTCGTCGGAGTTAAGAAAACACGATAAACAGATTTGCAAACTATTTCTCTGGGCTGAGATATAGGTCCTCAAAGTCGAGGGTGGGGCCTTATTAGAGCATGGGGCCTTATTAGAGGAAATACGGTACCTCTAATAAGCTATCACAATTTCGATATACAGTCAACCTTCGGTAAAGGAACGTTTCCGGGACTTTTTTCATTTGAAAAGTTTCGAAACGTTTCAAATTTTTTATTAAATTTCTGCCTTGGTCTCCCTGTTGTTTTTTCACAATTTTTTTGTGTTGAATCGTCCGTCAGCTGTTCTTTTTCACTAAATTTTCTTCTATACTATCAAAAAGCCACGCAAAGAGCAATAAACTACTGTAAATGCTCTAATAGGCCGACAGTCTCTAATAACCCGACACTCCTACTTTGAGCAGACATCTGCCTGTTTTTATGAAGTCATTAGATTGGGATCACGAATCCGGAATAAATTTAAATCATTTTTTGCCTCGAAAGCAATTTAAAGATTACAATCAAGTTTAAATTTAAGAGCTGATCGTAAGCAAATCGAGCACACTATCAGAAATTAGGTATTGTTTGTTGCAAAACGTCTGTATAGGCGCTGTTAGGCGCCTCTTGATCCTTTTTTTAAATATTGGCGGTTCCGATATTTTTGAGTTTTTCATTTTCTGTAAAAAGCACTCACCTTAACGCTAGTGCCCAGCTCATCAAATCTAACTCTCTGCAGCGGGTTACCAACAATCAATTGGTTAGAGGAAGAGCAAAGCAAGCCAACCGTGTAACTACAGCCAGCTGATTCAATTAACTTCTCATCCACTGAAAAACACAAATTAATCCACATCATGCGAAAAACAAACACACCAAGAACTTTTGAACAAATTTGGCTGATTTCTGTTCGATTTGGTTTGAGCCACGGAAATCATCAATTGCACGCCAAATATATGCAGAAATAATTTTAAAAAATACAAGTGAAAGTTTCAAAGATGATGTATTGGCTGGCACACCAACCAAACAACAACCATGACCTAGTGTTGCAGGTGCAACAAGTAGCTGCACTACTACAATCGCTTCCCTTCCCTCTCTGCTGGCTTTGTTCAGCTGAAGAGAGCGCCATAACGGGTCATAAATATTGTTTGGGCGGGATTTTGAATGAGTATGTTTAAATAGCAGCCAATTTGTGTGGCGATCTGTTGGCAATTTTCATCAATTTTTCTTTGCCATTTTCTTGCGCTCCCCTATTCTCGGGTTTTCATCTGTATTGAAGATATTTTTAACAATTACTAATTTTTCATGCTTTTTAGATCATTACCAAAGAATGGAACGCTTTCTTCGTCTAGGAAATTTGGGAGGTCTCGGTGGCAATTTCAATCCAGGTGGTGGAACACCCAGCGATTCAAATCAGGTGGATACTTCTGAGACTGTCTATATATCTTCATTGGCATTGCTCAAGATGTTGAAGCACGGAAGGGCTGGAGTTCCTATGGAGGTAAGACACTATTATTTTTGTTTAGCTCTGCGGTGATAATACATGATTACAGGTTATGGGTCTGATGCTGGGCGAATTTGTTGATGAATACACTGTGAATGTGGTGGATGTTTTTGCTATGCCTCAATCTGGAACGGTATATTCCTTAAGATAGTTTTGAGAAAACGTGTCGGATAAAAACTTTTTGTTGTAGGGTGTGTCTGTAGAGGCTGTTGATCCAGTATTTC
The DNA here is from genome assembly GCA_029231635.1 of Ditylenchus weischeri. Taxonomy (NCBI): domain Eukaryota; kingdom Metazoa; phylum Nematoda; class Chromadorea; order Rhabditida; family Anguinidae; genus Ditylenchus; species Ditylenchus weischeri. Next base: position 3,356 of record JAMRYI010001414.1, on the reverse strand, counting down.
AAGCCAAAATGTTGGATATGCTGAAGCAGACTGGTCGACCGGAGATGGTTGTTGGATGGTATCACTCTCATCCTGGTTTCGGATGCTGGCTTTCGGGTGTGGATATTCAAACACAGCAAAGTTTCGAGGCTTTATCTGATAGAGCTGTGGCAGTTGTGGTAGACCCTATACAGTCGGTCAAGGGAAAAGTAGTTTTATCCTGTTTTTATTCACAAACTAAGCTGTCATACTTTGAATTTTTAAGGTGGTTATCGACGCCTTCCGCACCATCAACACTCAAACAATAGCGCTCAACCAGGAACCTCGGCAAACTACTAGCAACATTGGCCATTTACAAAAGCCTTCGATTCAGGCTCTCATCCATGGTCTCAACCGGCACTATTACTCTATTCCAATCGCTTATCGTACTCATCAGTTAGAGCAGCAGGTATGTTTTTTATTTTTTGCTGGTTTTTATGTCGAAGCACGATGTAACGCGTTCATTAAGAGTATCCCTAAAGATTCGCTGCACCTGGGTCAAATTATATCAAGGTTAAGCTGCCTATTCATTGCTCGCCAACGACAGTTTTAGATAGAGCCGTGTTATGTATAAATTCACTTTATCAAGGGCGCCATATATCAATATTTAACGTTAAGAAAAATTTCAGATGCTGCTCAACCTGAATAAACAGGCATGGATGGATTCTTTGGAGCCAGAAAATTTTGAACATCACTGCCAAAAACGAAAAGTCTATGGAGCACATGTTGAAATTGGCCAAATTATACAAGAAGGTTATTTTCACCATCTTCTGCTTATAATCAATTAAAAATTGTTTTTTTAGTCGCTCGATGATGAAGAAAAGATGACTGATGAGCAGCTGGCAATCAAGAACGTGGGTAAACAAGATCCAAAACGTCATTTGGGAGAAACTGTGAGCGACATGCTAGCTGATAACATTGTTCAGAACTTGACCTCCATGCTGGACACCAGTGCTTTCCAATAATTTATTGATCACGAGAATGCAAGACCAATGTTTTCTTTGTTTTTGATATTTGGCTGTGTTTTGGATGGTTGTACTAAAAAAATAAAAATTGGCTCAAATTGAATTCCGCCTTCGAAAGTCTGAATTTCAATAGTAAATTATTGCTTCACCAGTAAATTCCGATTTCTTATTAAAATACTGAATTTCAGAAGTAAATTCTAAATTTCACGAGTAAATTTTTTATTTGCGCTAGCAATGATTCCTTTGCTACTTTTTCGCTTCTGAATTACGTTTTTACTTTTAGTAGCAATGTCAAATCAAGCAGGCGAAAACGGGGACCAACTCAGTGATTTGGGCTCTTTTTGTATACTTAGCTATCTTATATTGGTGCCTATATGTTGGTGCCTAAATCACTGAGTTGGTCATCGCTTTTTCGCCTGTTTGATTTAAGATTGCTACTAAAAGTAAAAAAATGTAACTTCAAAAGCAAAAAAGTAGTGAAAAAAATTATTTGCTTGCAAAAATTAAATAATTTACTGGTGAAATTCAGTATGTTAATAAGAAATTTGAATTTATTGGTGAAACAAATAATTTACTGGTGAAATTCAGACTTTTGAGGGCAAAATTTAGTTACAGCCGTAAAATTGCTGTTTGAAGTCGCCGTTTCCACTTTTGATACACAAAAACATCAAATTGGCTTGAATCGCTTTAAAGGGATAGGAGACTTTATATACATAACTTAGGTGGCTAATTAGAAACTCTCCGGCAGCACGCTTTCTTTTTACGTTTTTCAGTCGGTTATTTGAAATTTCTGATTTTTATGCCTAAAAAGTAACTATTAATAGATTGGAAATTAGTTCTATTACTTCGGTTTCCGAAACGAATTTCTGACCGCACATTAAATTAGACTTCTTGAAAAATATCAGAGTATGATATGTCGAAGCAATGATAAAAAAACCAAAAATGATTGATTTTTGGACAAAAAGCATGTTTAAGCTGGGGTTTAGCATGCAACTCAGCGAAAAATACCAGGAAAGCAGAACTTTTGGTCAACTCTTTCTATAAAAAAAGAAAAAAATTTAAAAGTCATTTAAAATTGAAACGTTGAAATTGAAAAAAAAAATATCTGAATTTTTTTGGCAAAAATCTGGTTTTAGTTTTGACTTTTTGACATTTTGTTTTATGATTTTATTTTTTCTGAAAAACTGTGTTTTCTGTATCTGGTAAATATATTAGTATCTAAATCCCACGCCATCCTTGGTGTATCCACAGGGATTCGAACTCAAGTTTATCGTAGTCGATGCCATATAACCTCTAATAATCCAACCCCTTTAATTCAAAATCGGAAGCAAGGTACCGCCCATTATGTAGCTTATCTCAGTGGCTACAAATGGATGATAAACTGCTCAGGAGCAGTCTTCAAAATTAGGTCAAACCCAATGCCAGGACACGATTTTGAATAGAGGGGGAGCGGATTATTAGAGGCTATACGATATAAATAATAGTTTATCCCTGCTTCCTATAAAAATTACCTCACCCCCTCTTAAACATTTTATACACAAGTTTAGAGAAATTAGCAAATGTCTTTGCTCAAGAATGTTCACTGGGTTAAAGTGGCTGGTCGACCCACTCGTTACTCTTACATGAGTTATGAAGAGAAACCAGACCGGGATATGCAAGACTATTACACATTTCTGCTCATTCCAGGTCTCTTATTTTTTAAAATCCAAATTGTCCACAAAAAGATCAATGAATGTTCAGGGAACCCAGGCAATGATATTTTTTATGAAAACTTTGGTCAACAATTCGTACAAGAAATAAGTAAAAAACAAACTGGCAGTGCTAGTATGTACACTATATCCCATCTAAACCATGCCCAAAGACAAAGGATGTTCGACTGCTCAACAAGGTCAATTTATTCGTTGCCGGCGCTAGTGAAGAATAGGGTTCCAAAAATCAGCTTGGTCCCCCCTGTTGTTTTATTTGTAAAAACAACAAGGGGAACCAAGTTGTTTTTTACGAAAAAACAACAGGGGGACCAAGCTGATTTTCGGAACCTATTCTTCACTATACCCTTCGTTGCCTGTACACTCAACTCTCGACTTTACGCCACCCCCTTAAGTTCGTTTCCGAATCCGACACTTTTTAAACCCAATTTTTAGAGTCTTGTGTCGAAACTACTTCGTCAGCCCAGTCAAAAATATCGTAAGGATCACGATTTCACCGATAATTTTTGAAAAAAACAACAATTTCACTATTAAGACTCTTGATTTTACGCAGCCCTCGATTTTCTGCAGCTAAAGACTTGAAAATTTGGGATAAAAAAGTGTCGGACCCCAGGCAGGAGCGAACTTTCGGAGGTGGCGTCAAACTGACAAGGGACCTGCGCGAACT